>JAQFZX010001381.1:0-30775 GCA_034682405.1 Hydroisotoma schaefferi | reverse complement strand
CTGCAGTATTACATACCTGATCCTGAAATTGCGCCTAACTCTACGATCTAGTGCACAACTCTGCAGTATTACATACCTGATCCTGAAATTGCGCCTAACTCTACGATCTAGTGCACAACTCTGCAGTATTACATACCTGATCCCTGAAATTGCGCCTAACTCTACGATCTAGTGCACAACTCTGCAGTATTACATACCTGATCCTGAAATTGCGCGTACCGCTGCGATCTAGTGCACATTGCACAACTCTGCAGTACTAAATACCTGAACTGTTTTTGGATCCCAAAATATGCATTTCAAAACTTTTAAGCCCCAAAGTAAAAATGAAACGCTGAGCATCTCTTTATTTTTAACAGGATAGTTCACATTTTACCCCAAAAGTAAGCCGCGACGCAAGGAAAGTGTCCAATCCAAAAATGTAAAAAGCTATGAAAAAGTTAACAAAATTAGGTATTTATATTTATTTATAGTCTCCGAGTGTTAATAAATTAAGTTAGGGTATAATTTGAATATGTTAATAATCCTCCTCCTTAAGAAGAAGAAGAAGTGCTGCGTAAATCGGAACTTTGAACATGGTTTTTGGGTTAAAAGAACTGAGAAGAGGACTCCTGCTTCGTCCAACTTCTCCAACAATTATCAACATAATCTACCATTTTTCATCCTTAAACAAGCGTTTACGTTATCAAAGTAAAGCGTTCCGTTTTAAAACTGGGACTGGGCTTATCTTGGATAAGCGTTTCTTTAATAAAGTTAAGTTAAGCGTCATGGCCAGCGCTGCGACCGCCGCTTCCGCTCACCTACCCGAAGGTCAAGAGGAAGGAGACAGTATATTATTACAAGACGTAGTCTCTCAGGTCAGGAAGGAGGTCAGAGGTCAAGTGGACGCTCAAGCGTTTCTCTCAAGTTGGAAATGGCTAGCAGAGGCTGGGCCGGGATTTCCTGTAGACGCTGCAAAAATCAGCGTCATAATTTCTCCAGAGGAATTCTATGATAAATTGTTGGATTTTTCGAGAAAGGCGAGGAGGAGGATTACTTTAGCGTCCCTTTATTTAGGGAGTGGGAAGCCCGAACAGGAGCTGGTGGGTGTGGTTGGTTTCTATTATTAAAGTCCTCGGCTATATGCCGCGGTTTATGGATGTGAATAAAACTTGTTTTGAAGCGTATTTAACATGGGAGGGACGTGTGAAGGATATGCTGGTGGCGTAATTAACGGGGGCTGTATATGGGCGAGGATTAGGGTATTAAAGTACCCTAAGTCCTCGGTTATATGCCGGGGCTTATGTATGTAAATACACGTTGTTTTGAAGCGTAGTTAACATGGGAGGGATACCTCTTTTAACGTGTGAAGGATAGGCGCGCGGCATAATTAACGAGGGCGGTATATGCGCGAGGATTAGGGTATATTTTATTTTAGGAAAGAAAAGTTCAAATTTTGATTTTTTTCAACTTTACGTAGGTCAAAGCGTTGGAAGGTAATGCGGCCGGTAATCCTGACCTTAAACTGAAGGTTCTTTTGGACTTTACACGGGGTTCAAGAGGGACTGAAAACTCTAGAAAAATGCTCCTTCCTTTGATAAATAACTGTAGTTGTTGTGAAGTAAGGTTTTTGTCAGGTTTTTAAGAAACTGAAGATTGGAGGAACCTCGTTTTAAAATTATATTTCTGTAGGTATTCTTGTACCACACTCCAGCACTGCGGGGTCTAGTTAAATCTTGGTTGCCTCCAAGGTGGAATGAAATAATTGGGCTGCAACATATGAAGATTTATATTTTTGATGATAGTCTTATTATCTCTGGGTAAGTATTGTTAATATCTACGGTTTCTAATTGAATTGTGTCCTCCATTTAAACCATTTTTTTTACTTCATGTAGTGCTAATTTATCCACGGACTACTTTACAAATCGTCAAGACCGATACTTACTCATTGAAGATTGCAAAGATCTAGTAGATTTTTATGACGCTTTGGTCGGGAAAGTGTCAGATTTTTCTTTTAAACTGGATAAAGATGATAAAGTTAGTTTAAATCCGGATTGGAAAGTCCATCCGTCGGAAGGAGACTATGCGGGTTTTATTTCTCAAGCTAAAGATCATATCGTGAGCTTTTGCGATCTGATACGAAACGGAAATACTGCAAGACTGAGCTCATTTTTTGATCAATCTAATAAGGCAGCTATGAACAAGAGAGAACGTGAAGAATATTCGAATTCAGAAGATACGTGGATATTCCCCTTGATACAAATGGGTGGACTAGGAATCTCTCAGGATCAAGAGGCAACTTGTAGGATATTTGGAGACAGTCCGGGTGGGAGTCATATTAAGTTAGCCACGGGGTACTTTAATCTTACGGCGGAATATATTGATAAGATTCTGCTAAACTCTTCCACAAGTTATGATATCTTGATGGCCCATCCGAAGGTTTGTCAAAAGCCTTGAAGACCTTTATGAATGCTCTTTAAATTGTGATTTTGAAAGGTTTTTTTACTCTGTGTAGGCCAATGGGTTCTTTGAAGCCAAAGGATTCGCTGGTGGGATTCCATCCGCTTATACTTTACTAGCCAAGCAGTTTTTGGAACGGGCGGACCAGAACAGTCAACTTTATCGGATTTCTATGAGAGAATATCAGAAGGAGGATTGGACCTATCATGCCAAGGGCCTTTGGTATTATCCACCTAATGGAACCCGCCCTGCTGCTAGCTTAATTGGGTCTCCAAATTTCGGTAGAATTTAATTTTTTTTGAAGAAAGGGCATTATTGAAAGCGGTTTTTGCATTTTTGTAATTTACTATTTTGCAGGGCATCGATCTGTGTACAGAGACTTGGAAACTCAACTCTATGTCATTACATTGAATCCTCAGCTTCAAGAGCAGTTTCATTATGAACAAGAAAAGTTGTTTCAATTAAGTGCTCCTTTTATAACTACTGAGCTAAGTCAGTCTAGTCGAGTTGTACCCTTGTGGGTTCGAATGGTTATTGTTTTATTTAGAAACTTTTTTTAACCGTTATTGTTGGATATAGCTTTCTTCAGATATTGCCTTGTAGCATGTAATGTAGATTTTGCAGTTCTAACTCTCTATAGCCTTTTTTTAAAGTGTTTCAAAATTACAGATTATTCAAATGCAATAAAACTATAGTAAACGATGAGCAATACGGAACATTGTTCGAGAAACGGATCCTCTGCTCCATCCTTATCTGCATTTTTAAATGCGTCAGAAGTAATCCTGATCTAAAATCAAAAGTCCTTTTGGACTTTACATGGGCTCAATACGAGGGACTGAAAACTCTAGAAAAATACTCCTCTTCCTAGTTGACAACTCAACTTTGTCAATAGTCATTTTGCAGTTTTCTCTATAGCATTTTTAAAGGGTTCCAAAAAGTACGGATCATTCAAAACGCATGTCACATCGTGCTGTAATTATTTAATAGAGTTTAATATGTGTTAGTATAAACGATTGATCTATTTAGGCAATATTATTTAGGCATAAGGTCGACCCTGACAAAAAACGTTAGAATTTCTAGCCACCTGCAACTCAAATGTGTCCTTCTTCTTTGTATGTTTCTTTTAGCAATTTCCGGTTCTGTTTTATGCATACCACAAGATTATAGTAGCCTAAGCCTAGCTAGCCTATCTGCACGTGCATGTAAGTGGTCCCGTTTTAATATAAAGCTAAATAGTCCGCACGAACATTCCGAACCCGAAAATGTAGGTAACCTCGTTCATTCATGATAATACATAATTTAATAAAATAGAATTAGCAAATTATTCCAGTTCAGTTTGAGACGTTTCATTTCAGAAGCTCGTGTTCGTGGGTATAGTAGCCAACAAATCTAAGGCACTCGTCAAAGGGGGTTTACTCCGCGTGTTGTAATAATACAGAACCCCGTGAGACATGCCCTATTACCCTTAAACTTTAGTTAAAACCCCTTAATATCTAGAACTACTTGGAAGACTTAGCGGATTGTAGGTGAGGGTTTAGGTTGGGCTGTATAACTTTACTTGTATAACTGGAATGAACGTAGAAACAAAGTGAAGGCTTCCTGAAATCTGAAGAGGCGGATGAAAGGACCCTTCTTAGGATAGGAGTACATAAATATATTATACAGAACTAAACCTTTTTGGCAGTGGGAAACCCTGTGGAATAGTAAACTGAAGCATACAATTCCTTGTGAGTGTATGCGGGTAAGACGTAGGCAAAGGAAGGTTCGTTCCAGAGTTTAAGGGTCTCCCTAAAAGCACGGCTGAATGCTTCCACATGTGTCTTTTGAAGAGATCATGTTTCAAAGCCACTTGTCCCTTCATTCACTTGGGATAGATGAATGAAAATGCATTAAATCCCCAAGATATTGCTTGCTAGATACTAATTCCCATGCAGTAATAAAGTATCCGGGCATCGTACAATTGTATAGAGAGGAGTTTGAAACTTTATAGGACATATACAGGAACGAAAGGGATAAACGTATCTTTATTCCAACATCTTGCATGCAGTTTTAGAAGGATTGTTGAGACGAACGTTTCATTGAGTTCACTTCCGCAGTTTGGGGTTTCAAACGGCTTCTAAATAAGTTCTTACATAGACACGCGAATACAAACACTAATTTCAGACATGTCGATACTTCCAAGTGTTATCCTGGCTGTAGCAGTAGTAGTAGTTGTCTACAATTCTGAGATGGAAGTTGGAAGTCTTGAGCTGAACCAGTGGACCAGATGGACCCATGAGTTGACCATGGAGGTCAAAGGTCAAGGGGACGAAGGGTTCCAGGTCAAATGGGATGCGGAAGACCCTTACTTCCTAACTATGGAGATAAGTGCCCCTACAACGGGGTACCTTGGGATAGGCTTCTCACCCTTTGGAGACATGAGGGATAGTGACATTGTACTTGCTTGGGTTGACCAACTCGGAATACCGCATCTGAAGGTTAGCAAGATATGATCTGATCATGTTGGTGATTCTGAAGAGAGTTGAAGCCTAGCTTATGAATTTTGTGAAGGATTATCATGGAATTGGTGCAACTGAGCCTGTAGAAGACATCCAACAAGATTACTTCCTTATCTCCGCCTCAGAAAGGGATAATAGGACAACGGTCAGGTTCAACCGGCGTTGGGACACTTGCGATGTTCAGCATGACTTCAAAATAACGGTTGTTAAAATACGCATTTATGTCTGAAGTAAAGCATGAAGCATCCTTGTGGGTGCATCCTTCGGGATTTAGGTATAGTTTAGTAGAATGTACGGATACTTTTATAATAATTAGAATGACACGATAAGGTTGATCTGGGCTTGGGGTGAGTTTGATCCAAACCCTTCAGATTTGACGTTCTCTTGGCATGGAGTTGATTCCCGTGGGTCACAAAGCATCTATATGAGACTTCCCAATCGACCTCTACCCTTTCCTGACCACGAACCTGACCCACATCATCGCTCATTCCAATCCACGCAGGATACAAGGGTCAACATTTGGGATATTTCTTTCAATGACGTACATTTCTAAATTAATTTTACAAATTGAACTAAAGTCCAACTTTGTAACTTTGTAAGTAGAATTCATTTGGACAGGTTGAAATAAATGGAGTGAAGGACTTTCTTTTCATGTGTCAAATCTTTAGCCTTCCAAGAACCAACAAAAAATATCAGGCTATTGGAGTAAGTTTTTAATCAAACTATCGTTGAATCCAAAAATATATTACTTTTTACTGTAAAATGTCCAGTTTCGTCCGCTAATTACCGAAGGAAATAAAGGATTTCTGGAGGAAATGGCCCTATTCGAATGTGAATCTCCGGCAGACGCAAGGAACGTAGAGGCTTTTACAGAAATGAATGAAACGAGTAGTGAGCTTTGCTTTGATGATGGAGAAAGTAATAGAGAGAACCACACCCACTTTTCCTGCTCGGAAACCCTTTTATTTTCATGGACTCGGGGATCTCCAGGTTCAATATTGGACATTTTATGTAGAATATGGAATTGCGAACGCTCATACTATATAATTTCCTTTATCCAGTTTCAACTTTTGAAATAGTTGTTAAATGGCCAATTTTTAGGAGAGATGTTCCCAACTCATGTTGGAATTCCTATTGTGAAGCGCAGTGAGAAACCATCTTACTTCAAACTCAGGGTACACTACGCCAATCTGGCTGAAAAGGAAGGTGAAGCCTTCAACATTTGATGGAATGTGGTTTAATTCTAATTTAATTTGAAGGTTTAATTAGCATTTAATCCTGATGTTTAGTCATGGACAGTTCGGGTTTGAGAGTTTTTCTCACAGAAGATTTGCGACTTTTTGAAGGAGCGTCTTTACTAATTGGACATAAGACGTCGCCCTTCCTGGCCATTCCACCTGCTCAAGAGGGTTTCAAAATATATGGATTTTGTACTGAGGATTGTACAAGAAATGTTAGCAATAGAATCAAGAATCTCATTTCCTAACTTTATATCTTATCCCATTAAGATTTTGTAATAGTTTAAATGATCTTCTCTAAACTTAAGGGAATACCAGAGCAAGGGCTTAACATTTTTGGTGTATTGTTCCAAACCCACGAAGCCGGAAGAAAGGTCCAACTTCGCCATATTCGAGATGGCAAAGAACTATCACTGATTTCTCAGGTTAATAAATATTTGAAGTTGTAGTTAGTTGATACACTTCTGGTTTACCAAACATGGTGTAGAAGGATTTACTTAAAAGAATGTATTTTTTACTCTATAGGATAACAATTACTCCCACAACTACCAGCAGTATCGTCTGCTAAAGGACGAGGTCAGGGTCTTCCCTAATGATCAACTTATTCTGGAATGTGAATTCAATACAATGGACAGGGAAAAGTTTACTTTTGTAAGGTTTTGTAGTTTGATTATTTTGAAGATAATAATTATAGCTAATGTATTACCTTGCATTACTTTTTAAATGCTCAACATACCTCATTATCAGATTATAAGTCCAGGATTAATTACTAGCAGACAACGCATTTCATGTAATTACGAAGCAAGTATAAAAAGCTTTCGATAAAGAGTAATTTCCATTGGGAAATAGTACCGGTAATAGTACGTTAGTTATCCGTATTGAGATTAACAATTGCAACAACAATTGCAATAGGCAATGCCAATATTTATAAATTACAAGGAGGAAAAACGTACAAAAGGAATGAAATAGAATTGTACTAGTAAGACTAGGACTACTACTGCTACTACTAGAGCTTGAGGCTTGAATTATATAATCTTATTGAAGTAAATTCAATTGGAATGTGATAAACTGATAAGGGAGGCTTATCGTCATCATCGATGGAGGAAATGTGCCAAGCCCAATTGCTGTACTACCCTCGGGTAAACCTTACAGGGTGCCTAACCAAACCTGACCATCATTCCTTCTTTAATGGGTTTGGCATACAGGCCACGATTGGAGAGGGTCTTACGCCTGTTCGCACCCATCCCATTATGTTAGTGCTTAAACTACTCATTTCGCAATCTTTATAAGCAGTTTTCGTAGTCTGATTACATCATTCTAGACTTGTGAACCATTTCGAAAGTATATTGATCAAAAACACTTTGATTTGAAGGGATGACGGAGATTTGATTCCGTCTCTATTGAAACTTGAGACAAGGGGCGGTGGGGGAGACCCTGGGGATTCGGTTTCGGATGATCAAAATAATAATGCGGATCCCTTCGACTCAGTCCAAGCATCGTTGCCCAGTTCCCTCTTTAACATTTCTGTGGGTGAGAGGATGCGAAGTTTGGACTGGAGTCAGAAACATATTTCCAAAAATCTGGAGAACTCATGGAAATCAGGGAATTATTTAGCGTTCTGTGAAGGCAGTCCCAATGCACCGATCCATTACAGGGTTAGATACCTTTGTCTTGAGGTCCATGAGTTTCCTATCCTTAAATCAGGAAATAAGTTAAAGTTTAAGAGGCTACGTTGTTTTTTTTGCAGAAGTATATCGATCATCTACCAAAGTTTAAGAAGTTATACCAACCCCCGTCAACGTCTTGCCGACATCCTACCAAGAGAAACAGCAAGGGATCCTCTACAAATGCTTTAAATGAATATTTATTTTGGATTTTAATGGGGACGCTTTTGAATAATTTTTGAAAATAAAAGTATCGAGAGTAGAAAAAATAATTATTTTTTTAATTACGGAGATTAAATCATCATTATTATGCATTCGGATTGTTACTAATAACCGTTGTGTAAATGACGAGCTGGTAGGGGTTTAGATAGTAAAATTATTCAAGAGATTAGATGGAAATCACTGAGTTCTTCAACACAAAGTTCTCATGTCTACTACCACCTTAGGTCAAATACGCTATTAGCGAATTCATTTGCTGCTAACTATAGGAATAATGGGAAGACACCGTGAAGCATACATGCTAAGCACTTAATCATTCTTAAATAATGTAGTTCCTCATGTAGGATAGGATCAATAATTGAATTGACTTTCACTGTCCTAAATAAATCCCAGCGACCTAATGTTGCCTAAATTTTATAACTAATAAACCAGGAGCTAATATAGCGGAAGCTGAATATGTCAACATTTAGCAAGGTGAGATGGGATTTCCTATAAATAAATCCAGAATCCCATCCCAAGGTTCATTGTTTGAATCCATCCCTTGCAGCGATTAACCGTTAGTTTGTAACAAGAACAGAGACGTTTGAAGGGTTTAAAATGATCAAGGTAAGAGTTAGACGATATTCTAGAGAAGTTAGGTGGATGTAAGTCAGTTTCAATTATTATATTACAGACTCTAGTATTCTTAGCTCTTGTGGGGGTGGCTTCCTCCCGACCTGGGACCATTGCTCGTCCAGCGGTATGGGTTTATTTAGCGTTTATTATTTGAGATGTCAGCGTTTAAGTGTATGTATTTCCTAATTACAGCTTGTAGCCGCCCCTCAGCAATATGTTCAATACGCTCCAGCCTACACAGCGTCTAGGCCTGTATACGCTGCGGCTGCAGCTTCGCCAGCTATTTCCAAGGTCGCTCCACCCGCCTTTGCATACTCTGTTGCTCCTAAGCTCACTTATTCTGCAGCACCCTTACAAGTCCCAAGATATGCAGCGCCTGCAGTCTACGCTGCATCTTCGCCAATTGCTCCTAAACTCGCTTACGCTGCAGCGCCCGTGCCAGTCGCAAGATATGCAGCGCCCGTAGCCCATGCTCCGCCTTTACCAGTCGCAAGATATGCAGCGCCCGTAGCCTACGCTGCGCCTTCAACTATTGCAAAAGGTAAGCTTTTTTTATGGACTGTATAAGCAAAAGTCCAAGCGGTACAGTAAGTTGTAGTATGATCTTAATTTTAATGAAGCAGCTCCAGCGGAGCCCTACGATCTGAATCCGCAGTACAACTACGGGTACTCCGTGACGGATGGAATTACCGGAGATTCTAAGACCCATTTTGAGAGTCGAGATGGGGATGTGGTTAAGGGACAGTATAGTCTGGTTGAGCCGGACGGTTCTGTCAGAACTGTTTCCTACACAAGTGACCCAGGTAATCGTTACGGAAAGGGCTTTATTTACCTTAAAAATTATACCATTAACTTGAGCAAAAAGAACTATAAAACATAATATAATTTCAGTCAATGGATTCAACGCGGTTGTACAGCGCTCCGATCCAGCGGTTGCTAAAGTCGCAGCGCCCGTAGCAATTGCTCCCGCTCGGCTGGCAAAGGTTGCAGCGCCTTTGGCCTACGCTCCTGCTCCTGCCATTTACTAAAAATATGGGAAAGCTGTTGAAAAAAATGCTTTGTGCTTATGATTCTCATTCTGATTTCCGTGAAATCCTAAAAGGCATTGTTTTGTATACTTGGAAAAATGCTTTTGTTGATAATAAATATTTCCATCTTTATTTCAATATATTGCCCGTGGTTTAATTAAAACATCGACAAATTCACACACTTTTTAATAAAGTAAGCATCCCACAGGAATGGACGATAAAAATAAATGAAACCGTACATCCTCGAATAGTGGCCCCTCTGGAATAGTAGCCCTCCCCCTAAATTACTATTAATCCCTCCATAAACCCTCTTTCATTGTATTTGAAATTTGACCCCCAAAAAGCTGAAAAATTAATTAGTAGCCGGGGCCACTCTTGAAGGATATACGGTATCCCATGTTTCGGGAAGGTACTTTTGCACTTAGTTTTTAACCTGTAGCAAAAACACAGCATAAGTTATAATTGCACTGAAGACGGCCAACAAGGAACTCTTGGAGAATACAAAGAATCCTGAAGCAGAGTAAGCAACAGGATTAATGGAATGGGTGGATAAGTGAGCCAAGATAAGGTTAACGTCCATCGCCCGCGGTCTCCTCACTTCCGTCAACGATGAGGTCAACACTCCATTAAAGTAGTTGGACGCTTCCAGGACGCTAGCCAGGTTAACAAACAGGGTCACCAGACGAATGAAGATGCAGACTCCATTTCCAAGGAATATTATACCTTCGGCCTATTAAATCAACAGGCAAGGGTACATTTTATAGCAATTCAACCAGTAAAAAGCAACCCATCATTACTCCAATTATATCCCAACCCAATCAGCCATTACCTTATCAGTGTATTTGGATCCCAAGTAGTTCATCTGAAGGTAAAGAAGGACACAACTCATGAATACAAGGAGGGCCGTGTCGAGGGCTAGAAGAGCACCGAAAATGCAATTAATAACGCGTTGCATGTTGGCAATGCAGTTAAACCTCTTGATTGCCAGCATTATTGCCGTTGTCCCCCAAACATCTCCGGTGTTATCGGGGAAACTCTTGTAGTTGTTATCATCGGGATTATTTGTTCCTGGGGGAGATAAGGAGAAGCCTAGAAGGGTGTTATGCCCAGTCCCACCACCGCTCGACTCTACTTGAGAAAGGGAGGGGTACTTTCCTGATGACCAATTGTCCAGATCGTTAACTCTGCAGGGATATTAATGTTAATTGTCTGGGTGTTTTGCTAATTAGGGTCTAATTTACTGCCTCGGAGGAGTTTTACGCTCCAATTAATACCTAATTAATGATTCATTTCATGGTCTTTTTGCAGGTTTGAATGTACTTTTATTGGTCGTAAATGTTCAGGAGTATTTGGAACTACTTTTAGGCATTTTAGCTATCATGTAGCGTTACTTGGCAAATTAGACGAGAGCCTTAAATAATTAAATAGTGCTCGGCCTTATCTTCGCTACTTGAAAGTCCAACTCTATTAGTTTAGTGGAAAATAGGAAGTAAAAATGGTCAAAATTTGGTATTTTTAGTTGCTCGTTTTTCATGTTATCCACAAAATGGAATGCTGAACCATTCGAGCGATAAATATTTTTTTAAATGTAAGTTGTCCCTGCGGTCTTGACCTTACCGTTGTATATAAGGTTGGTAGCTCATTCCCTTGTTTCCACCCCCACTGTCAATAAACCCATAGTGACCATCGACCTTCTGACCCGGCGACGTGACCCTCTGATGGGAGTTCCGCTTAAGAGACTTCTCCATATCATCCTTTATACGAATGACCGTGTGGTAAAAGCTGGTGGACAAGGATGAGGTTATCACTTCGATAAAAGCACTTGCACACGATTGAACCACAATCAGATAACATTGAAAGAGACAGCCCAAACTCAACATCAGGGTAGATGGTTCTTCGGATTCGTCCAGGAATAGGATTAAAATTGAGGCATCACCTCGAGGCTTTCTTTAAGAAAAGGTGTAAATAATTAAATAAATTAGAAAAAGGTCAGTGGTTTGTCTCTGGTATAAAAAAATATGTTCTGAAGCATATTTAACATGGGAGAGATACCCCTGTTAACATGGAAAGGATAGCCTGCGAGTTAATAAACGACTGCGGCGTATGGACAGCGTAAAAGTATTGTTAAAATGGGACTGACCTTACAGTACTCCAGCAAACAAGGGCACAGGAAACCCCGCAGAGTAAAACGTACAGGGCACAAAGTTTCCTGGAGTAGACGAGGGTTTTGTCACAATTAATCATCCCCTTAAGGGGCTCCTTGTACTCCCACATCTTCTCAAAGAATTTAGTAAAATGGTGACGTTTTCTGAGGGTACAAACAAGCTTGGCGACCGGAACAACCGTAAATGCCAACCAAAGGGCCAGAAAGGTTATTTCTGAAGTGCCCCTTCCTCTGAAGAAGGATAGGACAAACTGGACGGTCATGTATGCCGAATAAACGGTCAGGACAAATAGGGTCAAAAGGGTACGGAAAAAGTGGACGGATCTCCAGCGGAAGATCATAATATCCCCGGAGATCTCGTGGGGACAAACCCCCATAAATTGGTTGAATCGGAGGATTGGTCTTAAAATTGACATGAGAGTTGCAGTCCCTTTTTCACCCGTGGGTGGTGAAGAATACTGGTCCATGTCGGGGTTTTTGGGTTTAATGGAGGGTCAGTATTGTTACAAAAATGTATAAGCCAAGATAAGCTGAAGAGAGGGTGTTGAGTTTGGTTGGATCGTGTGTTAGGAATTAAGGATTGAGCTGGAAATGACCTACGTTCAGTTCAGACTTTTGGGTGGTTCGTGACTGGTCTCAATTTCATTAAACTAAGTAATCAAAATGTTTAGCCCACCCCACCCATTTATTTGTTATAAACTGAGGTGAAGTCAGAGTAAATTGCAATTATGGGCCCATGAGTATTTCGTAAATGTTTATATAAGGCTATTGATTATTTTATTCAACGCTTTCCAATACTGGCAACTCCTGTTAAGAAGGGACAGAACGAGCTATAACATTTCTTTGGCTGGAAATGAACATTAGAACATTGGTTATCGATATAGCAGACGCTTAGTGAAGGTTTAAGGGTCTCGTTAAACAATTATTATATCTCACTTTTTTTTAAATAGAGATATCTAGTAGAAGAGGGGTTATTTTCAGAAATATTATGTCATCAAATCTTCAATCAATAAAACATTAATGACAATTATACTTGAGCTGTTGGCCTTGCGGATTTAGGTTTTAATTCCCAAAGGAAATTCCGTTTCTAGCTTAATAATTGTGACTAAATGATTTACTATTCCATTTGTATTTTTTAAGCAGGACGAAGAATGTTATAAAAAGAGTAGAGTAAAGTATTATAATTGAAACCCGTAAAAAGTGTAAATCCAACGGTTTAGTCATGGCAGGTTAACTGTAGAAGCTATCTGCTTAGCACTCCAACACGACAAAATGTATTCCATTAGCATTATTAGAAGTTATTCATGTTTTACTTTTTACGATCTATACTATAGTTTAGTTGCATTCAATTGTAACTACCCTAAATCCTCGCCCATAAGGCGCGCCTTATACATGATAAGATAGATGTTTTGAAGTGTCTTTAACATGGGAGAGCGATACCCCCTTTTAACATGTAAAGGATAGGCGTGCGGCATAATAATCGAGGGCGTCTTATGGGCCAGGGTTTAGGAGGGTAAGTCTTTATTCAAGTGTGAATAACCGTTTGCATTCCATTATTATCCCGTATAATCCCATGGCTTTATTTATCACATTATCCTATTCTATGCTAGACTTTTATGAACACGACCCTGTTATTTCTATTTCGCTGCAAGTGTAAATGAAATCAAGCAAAGTGACACTTCTTTAAGACCTTTAACTTTCAAATACTTTATTTTTAAAAGACTTGAATGCATTTTCTCATTCCTCCAAAGGGTATCTACGTAAAATGACAGGATTGGAATAAAAGTAAGGATTCGTCCTATAATATTTCTCATCCATTTGGTTATTTTTATCCGGACAAGGTTCCCCAATACAATTACCTAACTCCTCGTTAAGTACAAGAAAGGGCTGTTCCCCACTGGTAGTTGTAGTAGAATAATAGTATCGCTGCCAGCGTTCAGGGTTCCAGGGAGGTCGACTCATTGCAATTTTTGAATTTATTTCCTCACTGCCGTCCTTGACTTCATTGCTTCGAATACTATTTCCACTTGACGCTGACGCTGATTCATTTTCTAGCGTTGTAGATTCGTCAGCGTCCTCAAAAATTGGCAAGTCCGATCGGAAAACTCTTAATATTTGCTTAGCGTTTTTGGAAACCGTATCAAATCGTTGGTAAAGTTCGGCTTTAATCCCCAAGTTAACGGGTCTCGGCCTGTACTTTTTAATCCCCTTTTTCCTTCGGTTGGCTGCAATAATTGAGTCGTTGGGGTCTTCAAATTCCCCTTCCTCTTCTGGGTCGTCGTCCCCGAGGTCAGAGGTCGTAGGGCGACTACCCTCGTCGTTCTGCTGGAAGTCAGCGTTATTTCCGGATGGGCGAAAAATGTTGGGTAGATTTAGTGGAGGGAGCGTCGGGAGCGTGAATGAGGGCAGCGTTGGTTTAGTATTTGGTCTTTTTTTAACAATAGGTTTGGGTGTGGTTGGCCGTTTAAGAAGGATTGAAGCTTTGATCCCTTTTTTTACAGCCAATTTACTCAGAAGTTGTTGCTTCTTTTTGTACTTTTTATTTTTAACTTTAGCAACTATCTTTTTCTTGAGATATTTCTTAACAAACTTTTTCCTTACGAAGTTCTTTGCTAGCTTTTTTTTGACGTATTTTTTAACAAGTTTCTTTCTAACGAAATTCTTTGCAAGTTTTTTCTTGAGATACTTTTTTTTCTTGAGCTTCTTTGCAATGACGGCTTTCTTGAGATACTTTTTTTTCTTGAACTTCTTTGCAATGACGGCTTTCTTAAGGATGATAGCTTTTTTCTTTACTGGAAATTGTTAATTTTGGTAGGTAATGTTTAAGTTTATTCGGACGCTTTAAAAGTAAATGTAAAAAGTAGGGACTTACGAAGTAATAGACGCTGCTGACCAGGGTTGGGATAGGGTACTTCTGGGACGTCGTCAGGATCCCCTTTTATTCTGAAGGCCCTGAACCTCTCGTTTAGGTCATCCTCCTCTTCCGAACCTTCAGGGACGTCTTGCGTGTCGTCATCGTCAGGGTCATCTTGGTCGTCATCTTCATCGTCATCGTCAACGGCAACTTCAGCCTTTGTAGGTTGGTCGGTTGAAGATGTTGGGGTCGGCGTCGTCGTCAATACGGTTGGGGGTTTTGTCGTTGCTGTTGGTTGTGTAGTTAGCTCCAGTACTGGCGATTCGTCTTGGTCATCATCTTCGTCATCTTCATCGTCATCGTCAACGTCAGCCTTTGTAGGTAGGTCGGTTGAAGATGTTGGGGTTGGAGTCGTCGTCAATACGGTTGGGGGTTTTGTCGTTGCTGTTGGTTGTGTAGTTAGCTCCAGTACTGGCGATTCGTCTTGGTCTTCATCTTCGTCATCCTCATCCTCATCGTCATCATCTTCAGTTTGGTCATTAGAAGATGTTGGCGTCGTCAAAACGGCCGGTGACTTTGTCGTTGTTGTTGTTGTTAATTCCAGTACCTGTGGAGACTTAGCATCTACTTCGTCGTCACCGCTGTCCGCTTGACCACCCTTTTTGGTCCATCCGTGGGGCGTTTTCTTTGGTGGTTTTTTCTTGGGTACCTTCTTCTTGGGTGCCTTCTTCTTGGGTGCCTTTTTCTTCTTTTTGGTCCTCCGTTTTTTCCCCCATCCTCCTCCCGGCCAGGGATTTGGAGATGCTAGAAGTGGGGGTCGGGTTTCCGCTAATTTGTTAAAAAATAAGATGGTAATCTTTAGCATCTTGCAGATGAATAAATTCCTTGCGGGTATCTCAGGGTACGGGTATTTGGGGGTTATAAAGACAGAGCTATACGACTAGTGTAGATATTATGCTTGGGATCTCTCTAAAAATAATAGTTAGGAACCCACCCATCACTCACTACATCTAAAACCCCTAAAAACTCTAAAAGTCTTTATACCTTGTTCCTCATTTTTTGCATACTTGGTTGAACTTACCATTAATTTCTATATTCCAAAGCAGAAAACGCTCCCTAACAGCGGAAGGGTCTTCGTCAGGATAATTTGCATCTAGCTGAGGTTGATATACGAGAGGAAATATTTGCATGGGCTGTTGCCAATACGGAGGTCCATTTCCACTATCCTTCTCAATGCAAGAGTAAGAGTGGAAACATCTTCGTAAACGGTCACGGTCACTTACTACTTCTGTAAACCCTGCCCAAACGCAGTATAATGTCAATAGTCTGAATTTTAATGTCAGTGGAACCATTTAAGAGGCTAAAATGAGTAGTTCGCCAATGTCCATGCAGGAAAGATACTTCGGGTTTCGCTATAATACGGTAGAAGAATGTGCAGAAGAATAAATCCTTTTTTCCTTATCAAAGTAAGTGTAGTTTTAGCATTAAATGTTCAATCGACAGAGAACTTATTAGAATGAAAAATGAAGTCAGTATAATAAATTAAAAAAGCTTGATGAGGTAAAGGTTGCTCTTCGTAACTGGATTCTAGATTGTCAAGATCAGAACCTGTTCCGTTTCTTCTCAGCATTGCATTCTATAGTAAATCCTCATTATATAAATATATTTCGATTGATGAACAATAAAAGGGATTAAACACGCAGTCACCCGGGATCAGATTGATTTATGTCAAGTCAACAAACAACTGCAGCAGACTTGTTCAGTTCATTAAAATCTTTAGGGAAGTAATCAAACAAGTTTCTTTACGGAGATTTCATCCATTGCAAGTTGCTGATAGTTGATCTCATATTCCATTGTAAATTACCCACAGTTCAATATCCTTCTGACAGATAACGACTGATGTTGAAAGGGTTTAGGCATGGCAAGTTTTAATCCCTTGGTTTTTGCATCTTGTATTTCCTCATTTTAATACAGCAGATTGTCATAAGCCGGAAAAGCTATACATGTCGAAATAAAATATCTGTAGAACAACGCTTAAGAGTTTTGGGAATTTAATTAAAAGAAGAGTTTTCCAATTTGAAACATCATACATTTTATTACAGTTATAGGGTGTAATTTCGAATTGTAGGGCTCGTAGGTTAATCGTCGTATTTTCGTCGTCAACCTATGAACTTAACTCAATTTCTATTCAATTTTTAGGTTAAAAATGTATTAAAAACTAAAAAGTACGTCAAGTTAGACAACATTTAATCGTATGCCACGTTAATGAGTAGGATTGTCGGATAGCGAAAAGAGTTTGAGACACAAAAGAACTATAATACGACGTTTTGTAGTTAATTGTACATAACACACTTTCTCTTTCCATTAAAATGCAATAGTTATTTTGGATATTACGATTAAAGTGGAGAGCTCAATCCTCCACCTTTCAGAAAGTCTGTCCTTTCTTGTAATAAACTTCAAAAAGGTTTAATAAAACTTTTAAATACGATAGACCTTAAGATCTGCAATTTGGCAATACTTGTTTGGCTTGAAATGGATTAGAAAATGTCTTTGCTCTTGCATTAGAAATATTTTGTATGCATCTTGTTTGCAGCAGGTTTTAGTTAAACCTTTAATAGGCTCATTATTTCCAACCCTGGCTGTCTGGCCCGTAAAGTAGGGATAATACTGACAGTTTCAAAAATGGCATATGGAAAGGTGGTAGGGAAACACTCCCAATAACCTCAAAATTGAGACTCGGTTTAAAGGTATTTGGCAATATTATATGATAGTATTAGAGTAACATTTGGCTTGATTTGGTTGAAAGTTGGAGGAAGGGTCTGATAAGCACCTTTTATAAGTAGAATGATATTATAATACACACTGGAAAAGTTTAGTCCGCTGGGGAGTCCCTTTCAACCTTCACTTTGACCTTGAGGTCAGGACCATGAAGGTCAAGGGGCCCTGGCCGAACCTGATGATCATGATGCGTGACCTCGTGGGCCAGAAGGAGTGACCGTTTTTGAAAGACGACTCCACATACATGACATGTTTTTTCTTTGTCTGACCATTGCATGCGGTCGTGTGACCTTTGGTGTTCCATTAGGGCCTCCATCGACTCGAACATCTCGGTGCAAAGGGGGCATACCAAAATGTTCTTTGACTTGTACAAAGAGGCATACTTCCCTACGCACGTTTTGGCATGCACCTTAAGGTTCCCGTTTTGGGTGAACCGAGTTCCACACATTTTGCAGAGGTAGGGCTTGTCCCCCGTGTGGAGACGCTCGTGAGTCTTTACGGAATGAGACCATTGGAAGGTTTTGCCGCAGAAGCGACACTTCTTCGAACCGCTTCCTTGACTGCTGGAAGAATCCATGCTATTTGTCGAGTGGGTGTGGTCCTCTGCTTGGGTTGAAGATTGGGTCGAAAGTGGGCGTGGTCCTTGGCGATGAGTATTTGGTGTGGTGCGGGAGGAAGAGGAGGAGGACTTGTGGGACTTTGGCTTTCTTCCTGTGTTTGGGCTTCCGATTCCTCCCCATTTTATTGTGCGCTTTGAGTGTTTTCGAACTGAAACGAGGTTCATTCAGTAAAACAAATGGTTGTTTTGGCTTGTTTTTAGTAGTAGACTGAGTTGAATCGCTCATCCATTTCTTACCTTTTTGTTTTGGTTGTGAAAGGTGTTCGTAATCTGTTATAGGGTCCTCCAGAAAGGGATCGTAACTTTCCTCCGTCTTTTGGGATTGCACTTCTGGAAAGATTCAGATAAATTAACTTAATTCATGTATTATATGAATGGATAAATGTAAAAGGGACTGAGTCCCGACCTTTGAACTTAAGGTTGAGATAATGAGCAGAGGTCGGCGTGTCCTCTGCGGACCCTAATGGGGTGTTGTTTGGTTCCGAATCTGACCCACAATGTTGTCTTACTGATCCCGAGGACCAGTGTAAATGCTGCGGTTGTTGAGAACTGCTTGGGATATTGTCAATGTATGTTGTAGGAGTTTCCACATCATCCGCTCCGAGGTCCTCTATTCTGCTCTCGTACCCAGTGTAACTCCCTGAACCATTTTATTGGGAATTTACTAAACGAATATGCGTTAAAATTATTTAAGAATATCGTGTACCAACCTCCACCGATGAAGCTTCTCTTCTGGGTAGAATCCGCTCGAAGAATTCTGCTCAAAACGCTATCATAAGAAGAGGTCAAATCGGGACTGAGGCTTGTGGAAGATGTAGAAACTGCCCTGTGACCTGCAGTGCAGGACTCAGTTGGGGCAGGGGAACTGCAGCCTCGGTCTCCCCTAGAGAGGTCACCGCTTGACCTATCCTTGTCACTCCGGGTGAATTGACTTGAATCTAGAAAAAGCGGACAAAAAGGCTTAAATATATAGCAACGCTGATATGGGAAATACGCTGCAGCGGTTACCTTTCGGGTCATCATTGTAAGGAGAAAGGGTCGGAGAGGGGGATATGCACTCCTGGGTTGTGCTAACTAGAGCTGAGTGGGAGCCAAATGACCTAGAGCCGGTGGAAAGGTCAACTGGAAGGGATTGACCCGAAGGACTGTCTGTTCCAGGAAGGGAGTTAGTATTATGAGACTCTGATGCGGTAGGAGGGTAGTCGGAAAGGTCTACAGGGCCTTCATCTCCATTATCTTCACGGTTATCAGGGTCAGGGGTCATGGGCCGTTCCCGACTGCAGCCTCCACCAGAGAAGACGAGAGAAATTGGGCTAAAAGGTCGGATAAATACGGATTTTGGAAGCTGATTCATTTCGTCTAACCGACGCTCCGCCTGGTCACGCTCCATCCAATAATCTCGGAATGAATCTGCGGATTTCACAAAAGTTGGTTTCAAAACTGGTTTCTGGGATTTGGGATATTCCTTCGGGATATTTCAATAAGTTCATAAGATTAAGAAGAAGAAGAGGTACATGTCTGTAAAAGGGATAGGGAGTTATGCAATTCATGTTGAGCATTCCAGTTTTTACTGTAATTAATGTAGTAATTACTTTCATTTTAAGTTATAAAGCTCTAAGCCCTTAAAAGTCTGTACAAAATCACGTTTTTATTGAGTCTAAATTGTAAAATCATATTTCTGATTAAAGGAATTACCAAAATGAAGGGTAATAAAATCCTGCAGAATATGCGTCTGTCTGGACAACTTAACGAGATCTTTTTCTTGACGACGGAACTGGTCTTCCAACCACATCTGCCTGCGTTCCATCATTCTTATTCCAAATATTACAATTTATTAAATTATTAAATAAAAACGGGATTAAAATCCGTATGATAAATCCAAAGTGTAAAGTATGAAGAGGAAGGAGTGACTTTCCCTACGGATCAAAGCTTGTTGTTGTCTAGCGAGTGGGTTTTTATATTTATGTACTTCATACTTCATCTTGGGAATTTCGCAAGTACGCAAAAAAAACTGCACTTTCCACTAAAAATATACATATAGCTGGGAATGAGTGAAATATAAAAATACGGGTAGACTTTCTTCGGTAGCGCGGACTTTCTCCGGGAGGGATATTCCGATCCCGGAGAAAGTTTCGGAAATAATCCCGGATTCAGGAGCTCCACCCTTGTTCTATTTATTTCATATTAAAAGTTTGACATGAGATATGCCAACTCGGCTGCTGGTTCCCTTGGTCTCCTCGTGGGTGGGTGTGGTTTTTAAAAGATGTATTCTTATTAATATACAACTTATATCCCGTCCGGTTATGTCATACCTTTCATACTATTTTATTAGGTAACACGGAGAGTTAAAAACCCTACTCTTTGTATTGTAAGAATGCAAGGGATCGTTGGAGTAGTAGTATGATTTTTGTGACTGGAAGTTGGGCTTTATTAGGAGAAAGTCAGAAACTTTTTATAGCTTTTGTCATGGAATGTTAGTGTGGCTTAGGTTTTTATGTGTTTTAGTGAACTGGACTGGAGATGTTTATGAGATTTATATCGTGTTTCAGCAGACATTTTATTTACAGTTGTTATTTAGTCTTTTCAAGCCTAATTGCTTGAGCTATTAATTGGAGTATGGGTTATTTCGCGTTTTAAATGGTATAAGAATGCGTTTTCAATCAATAATGTGTTTTTGAAGAATGTAAAGAAAGAATTTGAATGTTAAAATTCGATTTATTTATCATTAAAAAATAACTGAGAACAGTATATGTATGTATAGGTAATTCTAATGTAAACTTTACAATAATATGTATACACGTCATCCAATTTAATAAACTTATGGAATATTTGGATATTTTTTTAACACTAAATTAACCTAAGTGGTTCTGCTAATTGACAGGTCTCTCTATTTGCAATTAAATAAGTTGAACAGAGTCTAGAAGTAGAGATTAGTAAAGAAAGATCATTAAATAGTTACAGAAAAGATAAACATTGGAATTGGATTGAAACTCTTTATAGCTATTTACTACTTTCTCTGGTTAAATTACTACCCGAGTTCTGCCTTTGTTTTACTCTCAATCTTTATTTAATATCTAAAGTGTAATTAATTTAATTTAAATTAATTAACTTTTAAAGACATAGACAGGACACGGTTAGACAGGAACTGCTTTAAATATATTACAAAGACGAACATGTCTTTACTGTCACTGACTGTAGTGGATTATTTATAATTTTAGTTCCACAGCTATAGGGACACGTTTTTCTCCCAGAGAGGTTAAAGTTAATTAAAACATTTACAGAGTCACGCAGTTCAAGTTATCAATCAGAATTTTAATTAAATTTTATGAGGATTCCAGGATAAATATCCAAAATACCTTTTCCAGTATATTCAATTATTTATAGTCTTCTCAAGAATTGGGAATTGCATAGTTTAATTTATATTTCTGTTTAATTTTGGATAACCTTTTATTTTTCTCGTCTATTCTATTCCTTCCTAGTTCCTGTACAGTTAGTTTAGAATTAGAATTAGAAGCAATGTCCATGAAATACTTATGCTGGCGATAAATAAATAATGCTTCTGCACAAATCATTATCACAATCATCTTCAACTTTAACTAGGAAAGGACTAGGAAATTAATGCATCTGTCGAAAGTAACTTTAAATAATAAGAGGAAGTCCAAATTAATTAATGTTGAAGTAAATGTTTGTGTAAATGAATCAGGAACGAACGCTATTTTGAGATTTAAATTAAATATGACAAACCTATGACTTTTTATGACTGAAGATATCGAAGAAATAAAATAATGGATTCTGTCTTTTAATTAATTAATTACTTTCTCACTAAACTCTAACGTGAGATTTAGATTAATTTTGTAACTGAAACGCTATCGGTCGTTACCGTAATATTCTAACTTTTACTCGAAGATGTAATTATAACTCCATTAACTAATTAATTATTGCAGTTTGTATCTAGTTGTAGTGAGTTACAGTAAAAACTAGGAGTCTCTTCTCTTTTGATATAAATAAGGGATAGATAAAGAGAATGGTTTAAATTATAATTCAATTACAAATCTGTGATTCTCTGCTCATATACTTTTTTTCTCTACGAATGCTATTAATTAATTGTAATTGATTAATTGTAATCCGTGGACGTATATCGGAATGGACGTCAACATACAAACAATATTAGTCCAGCATCATTATTTTTTGCAGTAGAAACTAAAGTAACTTTTAGTTGTGCTGTAGAATAGAAACAAAGTGGATGAATAAATCAAGGGAATATCATTTTAAAACTTTTAAACGAAAGTGAAACTGGCTAAAATAAATGTGGATAAATGGATAATTAGTGAATGAGGAATAGTTCTGAGATTACTGATTAAAATCCTTGTTCGATGTAACGTTTCCCTACGTAAATCTACGTATACTTCTTTACCTTTACCCGACTCCATTAAGTAAATTACTTATTGTAAGTTTTTCATTCTTAAAACTGGTTATCGTTAGTTACGATCCCCAAGCATATCTTCATACGTAACAATAATGATAAGTTGGATTTGGAAATTAAGGAGATTTTAGGCGAATCATGCCCAAAATTGAACAAATTAAAGAACAAAATGCACCTTTTCTAGAGTTCAGTGAAGCCTGCACTGAAAAACGTGTTTTAGAATCCTCTGAATTAAAAAAAGAAATGAAAGGGAACTGTTCAAGATTTCAAGTTGTTGAATATTTTTCGTTCATTTACCTTATCATTTAGTATTTATATTCAGGCATTTAATTTCCCAGAAACTGTACCACAGTTCCCATAAGTGTAATTTATATAATTTGCATAATAATATTCCGTTACTTCTTTTCATATCTTAGTTAGAGTTAAATCCAATCAATCAGGTTTCTCAGAGACGAATCCGGTAATTAGTCAACGAGTATAGGTAAGTGTAGGTAGGAGGTTCCACTCAATTTCCATTTCATCAGGTCATTTGTCATTTTAGCTCGGCTCGCTCGGAGGCATTCATATTCTTTGTTAATTAAATAATTCACTAATTAACTAATTAACATTACGAACATTTAAATTACTTATTTAGTTAATATTAACTCTAATTTTTAACAATACATCCATACACCACAACACAGCGTTTTTAATTAACTGCCCTTTTGCTTCTGCTGCTTTGGATTAACCTGCTGCAGCTTATGGACCAGGATTTATTAATTTTAGAAGAGTAAAGATACTTTATAATTAATTTTTAGAGTGAGATTTTCAATAGAGATTGATAGAATAAATAGATATTGAATAAACAGCTCTGACTACAAACTACGAAGCGTCTAAGGCTACGTTATTTATTTTAAAGCTACACGTTTCTTTTACGGGGAGTGCGACTACCTGAGGCTTTATAGTTTAGTTAAATATGGCTGCGAACCTCCCACCGGCCTTTAGCAAGAACCACACCCACTTGACAGTTTAATAGTAGAGTTAGTGGAGAAGGTTTTTGAAACGCTTAAGAAGTTCGTTCGGGTCTTTTTTAGCGTCTTGAGTTGGTTCGAAGGTTAGAAGTACTCAGAATAAGTGTACTGGAACTGGAGACAAAGATTGGGAGGGGCTGATTTGGTCAGCGTCGTTTGATTAAAGGGGCGGTGCGACGGTGGAGATGGCGGATTCGAAAACTTTGGGACACGTCAGAACATTGTACTCGAAGAGGAGGGACACTCCTAGGAAGATAAAGTAAAGGATGAACATGAGGAAGCCCAGCCCTTTGTTCATCTTCCAGCGGAACGCCATAATACTCAGGACCACGAACATCAACATTCCTATAGGAAAAAATAGGAATTAAAACATGAATTTAATACGAACATTATGAGGAATAAAGGGAGGGAAAGGCTGGTAATAATAATTATAAGGGGGGGTTTTTGGGGTGTGGCTTACCGAAAAGTATGGAAACGGAGCATAGCATTCCCTTGGCGGATACTTCGATACTTTTCTGGTAGATGATTGCATAAAGGAGCCAAGGGACGGGAAGACCTACGCAGACATCGAAAATGTTTGAACCTACGGAAGACGATACGGCCATGTCTCCAAGACCTTTACGCGCTACAATCACACTCGTTATTAGATCCGGGATCGAGGTCCCCGCAGCCAAAAACGTCAGCCCCATTATCTACAAAATAAACAGAAATATAGTGTTAGTAATTGTAAGACTTATGTCATTTTGCGTTTCGAAATGGCCAGTGTTTTCACGATCACCGAAAAACTAGCGTAATATCCTTGAATTGCATCCGAGGCTTTTATTATGTTAAGAAGGGTTTAAGGCTCCATTTGAACATGATTCGATAAGGATGGGATGGGGTTATTTTGAAGGTGTATGTAAATGTATAGTAACTGGAGAAGGTTGTGGGTATAAATAAGAACTGTGTGATCATTTCCTAGAGAAAGATCCTTCTCTTATGAAAGGAAAGGATGGTAAATTCTATTTCCTTGTATTTTATAACAAGATTGATACTGATATCTCCAGTTTTTTTAGGAAATGTGAGTAAGAGTATTGGGTTTCGGATCCTATCCAGCACCAGTTCCGACATCCGTTCAATCTGACAGGGTGATTGATTTTGGTGGAAACAAACCGTGTGTCACACAAAAGTATCAATATCCTGCAGCGACATGCACTACATCATCCATTTCTACTTGTATAGAGAAGCTGAGCAAAGCAGTCGATTAGAATCTAATAAATTTACATTAGATTCAAGTCCTGATTTTCAGCGGAATCTGTGACCTAAATAAGTACGAATTATATTTACTTTCAGCATATTTTTTTGACAGAAGATAGTAAAAGGTTTCCAGATATTTTAGTTGTAGTGGTTGGTACATTCTTATTTACCCAATATTAAACCGTTTTTTTTGCAGCTAAAAGTATAAAATATAAATTACCCGAGCCTATCTATGCAGCATTTAAAAAAGTAGCGTAAGATATCGGACTCTAAAATAGCCACAAGGGAGTTCCCTATTAAAATGTCCTTGGTTGAGTTTCCGGTAGAATAGGTTTTTCTGCAAAAATCTGACAGTTCCCATCATCATCATCATCCGTTAAAAAAAAGACATTAGTTTAAAACAAGATAGTTGTGGAAAGAACAATAAAAATGAAATGAAGCCGGATTTACAAACACGGGAAAAAGGCATACCGCATTTCCTGTTTTAAAGCCCCTGGGAAAGTTTAATAGGAAACTAATGTAAGGCTTAGCTAGAGTAATAGATGTTTTTATTTTTTTAGAGGGGGGCAGTATTAAAGGAAGAGGATTAAAACTGGAATTACGGTACATCAACCAGTTAGGTAGATCTGAAGAAACTGAAGCGATTGATCTAATTTTATTGCCTGTCTACGCTCTTAATATTCTTGGAAATTGTACACTCACTTTTGCATTGCTTTTTAGTCAAGAGCAGAAGGGAAGGGATGAAATATGACGCTTTCTAAACGAGTCTTTAACATTTTTAGTTATAATATGGTTCGGTTTACCGAAACTGTGTTTTTTTGCAAGTTCTAAACTTGAAATAAATAAAACAAGCAAGTCCTAAACCTTCACTGGATGGGAACCCACCATTGTTGATAAAAAGTGAATAAAAAAACCCAATAGTTGTTTTCTATTGGACTGACACGCAAAGAAAAGGAATGAAACCATGTTATTAATTTCTGAATACGCTTGTTAAACTCCAAAACATGGCACGGGATAAAACCCGGTTGGTAGCTCAGTCAATTGTAGATTTTTTGACAAATTCTACAGTAGAAAAGAGTACAGATTTGTGTAAATATTTATATGAGTCCAGAAGAGGACCCTGACCTGGTCTTATCTTAGGTCAACTGAACTCTGACCTAAATGCTGTAAATCCCTCTTTAATTCCAACTGTAGGTGGCCTGGACACCCTGAATCTTTTCGAGTGCAATTCCCTTAATATGATTTATTATTTCCGGTGATTCAAACTGCTTTCCTTATTTCTAACCTTAACACGGAAGTGTAATAAGGTGGCATAATAAATGTAGCAATGTAATCATGCATAAAATGATGCTTCTATTTTTATCCTCGGGTTTCGAAATACCAATGCGAGCCCCAAGTTAACTGCAACCTATTTAAGACCTCATTCGCCGAATAAATTGCGAAACCTTGTCCTTCTCAGTCCGTCCGTCCACCTTTGTGTAAATCTAGATGGTATTAAAATAGGAATTATGGAACATGCAACTATACAATTGTACTCACACGTGTGCATGACACAACACCTTAACCTTTACTTGGACAATTACAGGGGTATTTGGTATTATACAATCCATATAAAACTTTCTTCTCCTATTCAGGAGACCTTAGCCTACTTAAACTACAAATTACGTCATGGTGAATGCAATGGTTAGAGGAATTTAGTAAAATGTAATCTTTCCAGCATGAAAACAAAGCCTAGTTAAACCCCCAAATGAATAAACAGGTTGTTTAAATCTAGAAATGTAAACTTAGAGTTAGCAGAAGAAGCAGTTTATCTGGATCTTTCCATTTGACGAATCCCGTTTAATTATTCTTGTAAATTATGTTGAAAGTATTCAATCTAAAAATACTCGGAGCTACGTCATTAATCCCAGCCCGTCTGTTAGTTAACTTAACGCTCGAGTTCCCTGTTTAACTTTGGTTAATTAATAATCAAAATATGCAGAGAGAGAGAGAGAGAGCTTTCTCTTCCTGGAAACTAGTCAGAGTGACGTAATTAAAACAGCATAAAAATAAGAGAGCTTGAAATGAGAGTTTGTAAATGTCAGTCTGAGCCAGTCAACTAAATCTTCTTTCTTTTTTGTTTAAAAAAAGTTGTTTCTCTCATCTCTTCTTTTGGTTGTACAGGGTGGTCCGTAGCAGAGCTTGGGCTTCATTCTATCTCGTTTAGCTAGAAAATACAAACTTCAACTTTGGACCACACTGTAGGGAGTAAGAGAGAGTAAACTTTTTCCGTTTGACTTGGCAAAGTTACAAAAAAAACAGGGATGTTACAAGCTTAAGATACTAGGGGTATTTATTTTGGGGGTAAAAAACAATTTACTTTGTCAGAGAAGAATACTAAAGAAGATTTCACGGAATTTTACAGAATGGCTTTCTTGAAGGGGAATCGTAGGGATTAAAATAAAGTGAAAGTTAGGAATCTGCAAGGGGAAAGGCACTCCCTTTATAAGCTCTTTCTGTAAAGTTGCATTTCTATAACAGAAGTTTGATAGGATCTTGGAGTAATTCTACTGTTATTTGTATAAAAAAAATCATATGCTTATATGCAGGTTTGCTGGGAGTTCCCCAGTTCCTGGGAGAACTTTCTTGCAGGTCTGCGGTCATCTACAGAAGCTTCGGACTGGGAGAAAAAGCTGGTTATTTATTAGGTTTGCTACTGATACTGTTGCGACTCATTCTTGATTTATAAAGCTGGCTGTGGCTCTTTCACTTGAAATACTGAAAAGAAGTGTGAAGTTAGAGGTAGCAGGAATGTATTATTTTGAAAGCGGAATCATCAACAATTCAGATTCAAAGGACAGTTTTACAGAATATGATATGATTTCTGCCAGTATTAGGTCCTTTTGGGAAAATAAGTTGAAGCAATTTCGTTACGAGGTTTGCAATATTAAATGGGCCTCCGCGTTATAACCGTTGAATATATCTTACTAGTTTTGCATATCCACATTTATCCATTTAGCGACAAGGACAAAGTGTGTAACACAAATAAATAAACAAAAGTCATTTAAATCTGTACATGTTAGCATTGCTTTGGTTAGTGCTGTGAATGCATCTAAATTAATGAGTTTTTCTACATTGTTTCCTTCTTATACTAATGGGAACAAAGTCTGGTACACAAAATGTACACGGGCATTGTCTACTTAATTTAATCTTAGTGTAAAACCCTATGCCCTTTCTTATTGAACATACTAATTAGTAATTAGCCCACATATTGGAACACGGAACTCCTATCCACTTTGGGTTATTTTTGGGAAGCACATATTCAAAATATTAACTGTAAATTCCATCAATTAATTGATAAATAATACTGCTGTATTGTAGTACTGATGGTGAAACAAGAAACCGATGAATTACACCGTCCAAGGAAGAATTCTTTCATTAGAATAATCTAAGTGTAGCTGGAATGTTTGATTAAAAACATAAAAAAAACCAAGGAATGAAAGGAACAATCGGTATAATCGTGCCTGGAATTTCAGAAATTATATACCCAAACTGGGAGGCTGTAAGAATTGATTGAATCAAGAAAGATGAATAGAAAGTTAGAAATCATTATTCCTATCATCCAAGATCATTTCCGAATATTTCTTCTTGCAAATGGGTATGAAGCATGCGATCCAAATGAGGAGGCATTATTCACGCGTACATTCCCTAATAAATATACGAGATTCTAATCATAATCAAGGTTATTAATCCCACTCTTTCAACAATAATAGCAGTAGCATCCATGAACTGAGCAAAAGCTAAAGACAGAGGAGTGAGTTTGCTACAGAATACGTGGATTCATGAAAGTGATTTGCGAAATGCCATGCTAATTTGCGAATTTCCCTGTCCCATATTTCGATAATAGTAAAAACCCATGGGTATAATATAATCGTTTTATCTAAATTAGATGAATTATGACGGGGGGCTTAACAAGGTAACTTCTGTACAGAAAAGTTGCTAACTTCGAGGACTTTCACTCTCTAATTTATAGCTTATGAATTACTTTGTCATTGAATGGCTGGATAAACCGTTGCGTTCAGTTTTTGCAGGATGCTGCAAATTGTTTGCGGACTTTGGGTATTGTTTGATATTATTTTGCAACTTCTGGTGTTTTACCAAATGTTGTATAGGAGCAGGTTTTAATTATTTGGCCAAATGCCCACTTTCTTTTTTCTAAAATCTGCTGTTGAATCGATTTTCCGCATGCTCTGTCTATTCTATTATCATCATTATCCTCCCATAACTTTTCCATTGTGTTATTTTTATTAGCTACGAGAAGAGAGTGAGCGACGGACAGACGGGCAACCAAACTGATGGATCGGAGAGAAAAAGAGGTCGCTCAACCGAACCCAAGTCACGCAATCCCTTAATTTTGGTCATAAAAATAATGAATGTATGATATAACATCAGAACATGTGACACAACTCTTAAGGGCACTAGTAGTAGTAGTAGTAGTAGTAGTAGTAGAAGTAGTAGTAGTAGTAATAGTAGTAGTAATAGTAGTAGTAGCAGCAGCATTAGTAGTAGTAGTTGTAATAGCAGCAGCAGTAGTAGTAGTAGTAGTAGTAGTAGTTGTAGTAATAATAATAGCAGCAGCAGCAGTAGTAGTAAGTAATCGAAGCAATAGTAGTGGTAGTAGAAGTAGCAGTATTAGTAGTAGCAGAAGTAGTAGTAGTAGTGGTAGTAGTAGAAGTAGTAGTAGAAGTAGTAGTAGTAGTGGTAGTAGTAGAAGTAGTAGTAGTAGTAAGTGGTGGTAGTACGCTTCCAGACTGAATTAGTAGTAAAAGTCATAATAATAATAATAGCAATAATATAAAAAGGAGCAATCAAGGAATGAACAAGTAAGGAAGCGAGAAACAAGTATCGATTTATCATCAGTCAGTTCCACTTGCACCATTTATTCCTTCATCGGAATAAGCATCGGAGCCAAACAACCAATTAGTCCCCAGTCACTCACAACTAACTAACTACACAAGAAGAAGGAGAGGAGCCGAGAAACAATGCCCGGGTATCACGTAAAAAGAACTAAAGTAGACAATACCCACCCGGGTACCATAACAATTCCTCAGAGTTAAATCATCCGTAGGATGAACCGATAATTATCAGTCATTATTCTCATTCCTTATCAAGATAATTGATGACGACTGCTAAAAGCAACGGGACTCCAATCACTGCTAAGTTGTGTGGGTCGAATACATGAATCGACCTTAATTGACCAAAACGCGCTGACATTCGATGAAATCGCATGCATTAATTTAAGGATTTTTTAACAATCTTGTCATGATTTCTTTAAACTTTTGTACAATTGGACTAATTAATCTAACTATAGTCTACAAAATGGCAGAATATTCTTGGCACTTAAATTCGCTCCGCAAAGCGTTTCGGATTAGAATCGAGTTTAAAAGATTAAATTGTTTTTTGGATGTTGCCAACTGCTCAATATCCCAATAATTAAAATATCTCCATGTACAAGAAGTGTAACAGAGATTGGTAAATGTAGGATCCTTAATTTTAATATAATTTCTTGATTAATTAATAAAAGGAATACTTAACAGATAAGCTTTTATCACAGGGAAAATAGTCATACTAAACTATTCAGTCTTTTTTATGGATTGCCAACTATGCCATTTGCAGAAGGAAGGTTAGAAAAAGGTTAATAAATATTCCCTAAAAGCCATTAAGGAGTTCCCTACTTTCTTTAACTTCAGCCCTTCTCTTTCACAAGTATTTCTCTAAGTAAGAAATATTGATAGGAACCTTCGTACTTCTAACCAGTTGACATTAACACTGAGCAAGAGCCATTCCTCCTTAATTACAATAGTTTGGTGTTTGCAAAAGCGATTATACATTTTTGGCATTCGATTCTTCATGTCTTGAAAGCGTAAATAAATACTCTGAAGACGCGACAGGATGCTCGTTCAACTCTAAACTCGCAAACTGATAGCGTTGGTGGTTATCCAATGATAACCCGG
>JAQFZX010001380.1:0-30792 GCA_034682405.1 Hydroisotoma schaefferi | reverse complement strand
GCCCCCACCACCTTTTCAGAAAATCCTAGGAAGTAAGGCTTAGACAGGCTCGGCTAGCTGTTCGGAGGAGGTTTTTTCACTATTACGGTCTCCACACCTTCAATTTTTGCCAAACTCATCATACTTTTGTGATTTTCGTGGAGAGTTAGCAAAACAAATTTTAGGGTATTTAATTGGGGTTTTGTAACCCCCACGGGTCTTGCAAATTTCAATTTTTGCCAAACTAATCCCTATTTTTGTGATTTTCGTCGAAAAAGAGTAAAACATATTTTATACTATTTAATGGGTTTTTTTTACCCCCACGGGTCGTCAATTTGACCGATATGGCTCATCTTCGAACTTAACTCCTAAGTATGTGCAAGAACAGTGCATGTCAATTTTGATGTCCGTGGCACTATGCGTTCGAGAGCTATAGTGAAATCGGACGGACGGATACGGCAATTCCTATAGCCCTAAAACAATCATTCTTCGTAAAGGATGATATAGACAATGCAATGGCGTCGCTTCTCGGAATGTGGCATCTTAACGTTTGGGAAAAGCTTAACTTCCAAGTGACCCATTTTAAAGATTGAATGTAATGTCCTCATTTAAAATTTAATTACAATACCGTATCAATCATAATATTCATAATGATAATGATAACCAGGGTTAAATAGTAATGAACGTGTGCCTGTGCAGGCCTGTCTATGCGTAAGTGAATGGGAATAAGAGATAAATTATTAGACATTTTAGTAGAAATGACTATTGAAGTGAATGGCGTTTCCTTGTTCGTATAGTCCTACCGCTATTGCTAAATTATTATTATTAAAACAAACTTTTTATTAAAAATTTACAACACAAAAGGGTGTCTACTTCTCTCAATTGTACTGTAATACACAACTCACCCTGCCTGATCTTTGTAGAGGTCTAGTCGTATAATCAAATAATCACTCACAAATCAAGATTATACCATAGCTGTATTTCGACTATACTCATGCAAGCGTTGCCTACTTTGAACATTATTCAATAGCAAGTGGTTTCTACATGATATTAAATTAACAAATCTAAAATCGTAGGTCGTTCACCCACCGAATCCTCCTCTTGTCAAATCAAACGGTCCGGGAGGCCCCCTGTGGTGTCCACAATCCTTCCTGATTTCATGAGTCGAAACCTATATCTTCAGAACCTCATCATACACCTAGAATAATTTAGCATTATAAAAGTTATGCAATTTTTATTGGCATTGGAATATCTAGTCTTGATCCCATCAACTACATTTATTAAAATGCATTTAATCAGTAGGTAAGCCGCCTCTTGTAGTAACTTACTACTAGTAAGTTTTAACCTTATACGTTGCATTGCATGCCAAATCTTCTCATCAGCTTATAAGACAACGTAAGATGATATGAGATGCTAAAGCAGTCAAAATGCAATGCGGACACTAATCTTAAAAAGATATTATCAAACCTCAAGATGCTGTTCATGTACCGTAAAAAATCTGAAGAACTTTAAAATATATTTATCCTAAACTAGCTATACAGCTAAAACACTGTTGTACAAATCACGGCAATACACGGATTAGCAATAGTATAAGAAAACCTGTGTATAGTACTTTTTTTCCTGTCAATTAGCATAAAATTCGATGTGTCAAGTCTGATTGACATGCCTTGAACCGGGTTATTTTATTTCATTCTTCTCGGGATGCTAACTAATGAACTTGATGCAATAAAACATACTTACATTCAGCCCTGAGCGTCCGTATACACGCCATGAGCTATGATGACAATACAGAAAATATGTACCTACGGAGTTTGCAAACTTCAACCGAAACCAGCTTAAACTTCCTAGTCACTGCTGCATCTCCCTTCCGCAAACAACTTAAACGGGGGTTTAAGGTGATTCTACAAACCTAATTGTAACTAAATACAGCGGAATTAGCTAACGTTGCAATGAGAACAGCAACGCTGAAGTTCATTATCTTGATTGGGGTATCAATATTCGTTGTTGATACTCATGCAAAACGATGGAATACCAACAAAGACTCCATTATTGTGGATGGTAAGTTTCCTTTCTTATAAATTCTGAAACAGAGCTCAATCATTGTAAGTTCGAAAAACTAAATATTTTTATATATTTTACAGCTTATCACTCAGGGGACGAAAGTGATGAGCTGAGGTCTTCTGACGAGCAGTCTGAAAAGGTGGAATGCGTCACAACTGAGAAAGAACCTGGACAGTGTCTCAGTTTAAAGCAATGTCATCCCATTTTGTTTACCGATCAAGGAGAGCTTCGAAACGCCGGATTGGCCTTGACTTATGCTCAATCTGGGATAAGCTGTGCTTCACAAAACAACTTGATTGAAGATTCCGCAGAATCTGGTCAATACAATCTCAATGGAACTGGTAAGTAAATTTTATGTCTGCGACGGGGATGTATAAGATGTAAATACCAGTTATTTTTGTGCAAAGACATGGCCGAGAAAGTAATCTGCTGTGCGAAGGCAACCATAAAAACCAACTTGAGATCTGGGCTGGAGGAGGATGATCTGGAACTCTACACGACAACTCTAGACTCGGTGGATTCTGACGTTGGGCCTGTGACAACAGTTGAACCCTTATTTGCTTTGTTTGATAGTGTTCCAACCACACAAGCAGCATTATCGGATGATGACTCTATCGTTGTTGAAACTTCCGAGTCTGACTTTAACACTCCTTCATCAAAAGTAGTAGAAGATGTTGAGACTCTGAGCATTACAACTGGTCTGCCCCCAGCCATGAGTGCTGAAGTCATTGGTGCAACTGGAACGGACAAGACGGTCGAAAATATCCCCGTGACATTTAGACCTGTCCAAAACGAAGAAACTAATGAGCCTCAACCTGAGGTAGCCTCTGCTGAACCCGAGGTTGTCAGCGAGCCAGAGGCGGGTATTACAGCAGTAGATTCCCCTGAGCCACAACCGGAAATCGTTATTGATGAAATTATCCCTGCTGAGAATGTCTTGGAGCAAAAGCCACCTTCCTCTACATGTCCAAGTACCTCAGCGTACAGAACATGGCCTGCTTTTGATGACTACCCTTGGCTGGTCAGTTTAAATAATCAAAAGGTTTGATATCACGGTACCCGATTTTAACGAGTTTTTCATATGAATATTTCAGGCTGCCATTCAGACACGGGCCAAGACTGGTCCTACTTGTTCCGGTTCTTTAATCACGGAAAGACATGTCATGACGGCTGCCCATTGTTTGCATAGGTATGAATTACACGCATTGTACAGGCAATCGAAACGCTGACAGTGTGTAAGTAACTATACATGACTACTCTATGTAGATTCAATTCTAAAGACGTGGCTCGGATGCAAATCCGGATAGGATTTTCTCGTAATTCCGGAAACGATACGTTCAACGATTTTTACTTGGAGAGGAAAGCTTCAAAGATCATCTTCCACAAGAGGTTTCATGAATCTAGTAAAATGGACAATAATATCGCCCTAATTAAATTAGATCAGCCCGTTGAGTTTGACGACCATGTTGCTCCCATCGGGGTATTCAATGGATTACGAGGATTCGATGCTGGAAACTGCACTTCTATGGAAGCTGGCTGGATTAAGTTTGGGTTCCGTAAGTTCACCGGGATTTCAGGGGGAGTTATACAATACATCGAAGCCCCTGCAAGCAACTTTCATCTGAGGGAGTCGCTAAATCGAGTGTTCAGTAATGAAGAGTGCAACTCCCAATTGAATAGTCAAATCACGGACAAAATGATATGTGCTAAATCTGAACTCTTTGAAGAGCCCAAGGTTGCTACGGACTTTTTCAGATGGAATGATGGGGGTCCTCTTGTAGTCAAGGCTGGGGATATGATCCAGCAAGTCGGAATAAAATCTTGGGCTTACGAAGGACATCAGTATCCCACAGTGTACACCAGGGTTGACTCATACCTTGATTGGATTAGAGATAACTTAAAAATGTAGATGGGAATTTAATGGATTTTTAATGTTATTTGACGTTTTACTAGAAAATGCTTCGTAGTTTGTTATAGGAGATTGAAATTCGCTACTATATTGGTGATTTTTGTACCTCTAGATATTAATTTATTAAATGTATATAAGTTCGAGCTTTTTATACTTTCTTATTGAACTAAGAAAGTATAAAATTATCGTGGATTCTTCTATATGTGTGCCAAAATGTATTAAACGTTGAAAACTTGTGGATTTGTAAATCGACATCACAACATACTCAGTTGAAAGTTCATTCTCAATAAACTTTTATTCAATTAAAATCAATTTAATCCTTTTTTTCAGTGACCCTGTTGTAACTAAGAAATAAAAGCTTTTATAGGATGGGATATAAAATTAAATCAAAGGATCGAAGCTCACATTAAGATTTATGATGTGACAAAATGTACTCTCAAATTCATCATGTTTGATTTTTATTGCTTTAATACATCTATTCATGTACGCGTTTAGAGTTTCTTTTTTTCTTGGTTCCAGCTCCGAACTTCGGAGTCTCAAGTCGGATGTTCAATTGTGATCCCAATCCCATCAAATCAACCTCCCTCTCTCATCTTTCATAAAGGCTTTTTACTCATCGCGAGTTCAGTTTAAGTTAAAAAAACCAATAGTCAATTTATCAGGTCTAGGACCCTCTTCCTAGGCTAGTAGGTAGTCTAAACAAGTCTAAAAGCCACTTGCCCTTCCTTAATTTAATTTCCTGTATCCTTTACTTTCCGTAATTTGGAAAAGCACTACAGATGACACCACCCAGAGATTGAAACTTGAGACGGTTACAACATACACGTTCAGATATAAAGTTGCGTTAGAATCTTTAAGCCCCTTGTTCTGCCTGACATAAATCTGATTTATGTTTCATCATTGGATTAAATGAGAAATATTGATTCAGTTAAATTTTATTGTGTTGCATAGACAAAATGCATCGCATTCTGTCTTCGTATTGCTTCTATATAAATACTCCAATTAATTCCTTGAAGACGCAAACGAGGCAGGATGAGATTACATCTGCAGAACTAGCCTATAATATAATGCAACATGCAAAATCATCAAAGCTTTTATATTTCAAGGGACTAAAGAACCAGCTAAGGTTTCCTTATACGAAGTAAAATAAAGTAGACAGCAAAAAGGGGTAGCTAATATAAGAAATCTGAGATCGGCAGGACTTTTCACCCCTTCCTTGTCTTCGTGTCCCTTTAATAATATGGTCCATATCATGAATTATTAAGATTATATGATTAACCAAGCACAGGTCGGGGTGATGGTGAGCTACGCACTGCAATCCTGTGTAACGTGCAGCAATGGTATTACATCAAAAGCAATTTATTTGGACTGTAATGGACTCATTTGAATCCCTCTCTCATTTCATTCAACGCTGCATCTAATTCCGTACTCTAGTACAAGGAAAATAGGATGGCTTTTAGTGCAATTAATATCCAAATTATTAAATTAGTTTCAAAGAACTTTCCGACTAAGTTTCATGGGTATCACTATTAGGAAGGGAGGTAATGGAAACTGAACAGAACCAGGCAAAACTATACATGAATGAACCATGAGACGTTCATATTTAAAATACATATGCTCTATAGAGATAAAACTTGCAATATATAATCATCCAAGCATTATGTCTTGTTCGGATAAGTCATTTCGGACAGAACATTATTTTAAATAAATGTTAAGCCGTTGGAAGATTGTACCATGAAATCATGATAATAGCTTATTTACTTCATAAAATTTGTTATTTAAAAAATTAAGACCAAGTTTTATGTCTAGTAAAGATTTATGCACCTCAAAGGTCCATTATGCCATTTACTTTCTTTTGACATTTTCAAACACAAATGTTCAAGAGCAAATAAATTAGATCCAACTTACGTTAATGAATAGTCGTTTATTTCGAAAACTGTAAAGTGCCCGTGTATATGAAAGAATCGATTATCGAATATATGTAGGAGGTATTACGGACTAACTAAACGCTTAACCTTGTTACTTTTATGGCCCCCAATAGCAGCTACAGCCATTTTGTACTCTCTAGAATACCAGTACTTATGAAGTCGGATATTATATTTCTGATGAACGGAATCTTCCCATTCTTCTCTACAAAACAGATATACTTTCATTGCAGCTTGAGCGTCAGTAATCTGAAAATATGTCAAGAATAACTTGAAAAAAATTCCGGAAGCAACTAAAGAGTTTCACGACCGACATAGAATGAAAATCCGACCATATTAATACAACAACTTACCGATGAATGCTCGCCTGCCTGGATCTGTACATTTAGATAATCATTCGCCAAAGTTTTTAACGATGGAGTTTTAGGCTTCTTAAACCGCTTTTTGTAATACCTGGTACACAAAATTAAATTATTCATTACGAAAAGAAAACGAAATAGCATGGAATTATTTCAAAATATCTTCTTACAATGCAGTATCACGAATTTTCATGTTAGGATGCTTAAGAAATAAAACATCCAAGTCGGACTTCAGAGAATGTCCGACTAACAAGCGTCCTTTGATCAAATCAGCAACTGCGGTTAAAACGGATTTAAACTCTTCAGCTATAAAACAAAGTAAAACAGATACAAAATAAGTGATCCAACAGGCCAAATTAATTCACGACAAAAGTTAGACAAATATTAATTTACCAGTTTTAAGATCCTCTTCTCTAACCCCACTAAATTCCGTTCTATAATCCGTAACATTCACCTTTTGCTTTACGAACTTGTCATACAAACAATACCCAAACTCATTGACTACAGAAACTCTTGCCAAAGCGTTTTCTTTCAAAGGTCCCACACCAACCATCTCACAATCGATCGCTAACGCTGGAGTCGGTTCGGTAAGGTACTTGTGTTCAACAGTGAGTGTAGTTCGAAGATGTCCATAATGCGAATAATCAAAGCAACCCAAAGTATTTAGATTAGTCAACTTTGGGAGGACTTTTCTGTCAAGGTCGCCACTTCTAGATGACTTTTCTACCGTTACAGAACTTGAGGTTTCACAGTCGTCCATTTTAGAAGTTGTTGGATTAGATTTTGAGATTTTTACATCCTCAGAGCTCGCCTTTCCACTTCCTTCGCTCATTTTCTGACCCCTCCGCAAAAAATAGGGTCGTCCACCCGCTAAATGCACCTTTAGCTTGTCGGGAAAGGCATCCACAGACTATTTAACAAAAAATAAACAAACATTTTAACATCTCCTGAATTCACCGGATTCCACAAGATAAGGCGTATACTTCGCTACAACTACACTGAGCATTGCTGTAGCGATTTCAAACAAAAAATAAAAAAAAATAAAAGGTACCTTTTGACTCAATAAAATTTTCCAATTATTGGACGCTTCTGTTTTTGACGCAGGTATCTTAACATTTGGTACTGAACTTCCGTCAGCTTCGGCTATTTTCGACTTTTTCCTTTTTGGTTTTGGTTTCCTCTGTTCAAAATAATTATTACAAAATTAGAAAATACAACCAAAAATCTACTAAAAGAATGAAATCCAATGGATGATTGATTTTAAAGGATTAACTACCAACCTTATTTTTCTTTATGCTAGTAGAAATCACTGGATTCTTAGTAGTTTCTGCTGACCCTTCCGTTTTTTTAGATGACATGTTCACTTTTCGAATGGGGATGGAATGCATTTAATTTAGCGATGAAATCGATAACGATTGCAGCAATCATATGAATTATTTAATACAAATTATGAAATAAAAATATAAAATAGACCAGAGGACAAAGGACAATTGAAAATGTTTTAAAAGTTCAATACAAATGTAAGGAATACGGAATACAGGATTTTTTTAAACGCTTTCAAAACAAATACAAAATTAAACTAATCAACGTGTCTTTTATTTTTTTCAAATGATATTTCTTCTAGTTTACGGTCAATTAAATAATTATTATTTCGAAACTTGTGTCCAGTTAAAAGTTGACCATCTTTCTTTTTTGTGTACACAACCAGACAGACAACTTTACCCAACACGTGTTTAGCGCTTCTTTACTTGGGGCTCTAGGAAAAAAAGAAAGTGCAGCCACATCGAGATCGTGACCGTTGTCTCGAGAATAGTTTGTCTGAGCTAAACTACTAATACGTCTTGTCATATAGGCGCAACCACGAGGACGAGGGGGTATCAGGGGGTACCAGGGGGTAATAAAAATAGCATTAAAGGATAGGAAGGGTATGGCTGCCTACTTCACATGTAAAGGATAGGGCCTTTGAGGAATTCTAGGGGGTACATTAGAAAACCAGGAGGTACATAAGCGCAACCATGAGGGAGTACCAGGGGGTAAAAATAGCATTAAAGGATAGGAGGGGTATGGCTGGGCGGAGTCTACTTACATGTAAAGGATGCGGCATGTCTATGACACGGCAAGGCAATAAAGGTTACGGCTTACGGTCAAAGGAGTAGGGAAGGGTAAAAACCGTTGACATCTGATCTGCATCTGCATTCTGCAGGTCTCTATCTGCAAAGTTGGCACCAGGACGTTCCGAAGTGTCAAGAATGTAGAGAAGATTGGGCGTAAAGGTCTTTAATCGAATCCAAGGAAGGATATATAAACAATCATAATCATTGCACTACTAATTGAAGTAAAGATAACTTCAAAAGCAGTTATTAAGATACGGCAAGCTCTTGAGCTTAACATAGCTTTTAATTCATATTCAGGAAACGGTACGAGTTTTCTAATTAGGTCTTAACAAATGGGGATTATCGAAAAACTCGCATCAAATGCTTATCGTGGGGACCCAAGGCATCCGGGAAGTTTGCGTTGAAAGAAGGATAAAGCAAAAAATACTGAATTATAGGCATTATTTGGATACGACAGTACATTGATGTAGGTTATGTTTACCCTTAAGCATCAATCACAACTCCACAACGCGTTCCCATTCCAATTTCACGGATAGTGACAGTTAACCTATCGATAAGAAAGGGCACATTATTGCATTTCCTGTTGAAATTTCAGAATGCCGAATTCCTTAGGGCAACAATTTCAGTTTCACCAAATGCAAATGATACCTAGTCAAAGTACCCACTCCGGATCCGCAACCTTAATTTTATTCCTAAAACTATTCAGAATGCATTGATTACCTCTTCTATTCGCACATTTCTGCAGTCTCCATGCACCAAATAATATTAACTCTGCTATTGTATCATTGGTTTTAAAATACTAAACAACCCAGAACCTAGGCGCAACCAGGCAGTGGTTGGTGGTTCATGGGTACATACATTGTATTGTACCCTACCCCCTGGTTTTAAAATGTACCCCTAGAATTCCTGAAAGGCTATATCCTTTCCATGTTAAACAGGCTCCGCCCAACCACACCCATCCTATCCTTTAATGCTATTTGCACCCCCCTCGTACCCCTCGTGGTTGCGCATTTGGTACCATGGCCAAGCCACCGCTAACGCTGCCCGCCCTTCGTTGCCTCTTGCCTTGCGGGCAGAACCCAGCCGGTCAGGGTGGCACTGTATCTCATAAACCGATCATCATAATCATTAATTTAATTAATTAATTAATTAAATTAATTAATAAAATTAAAGCCGTGTGTAGACATAAAAAAAGGAACTTTTGTTAGGCACCGGCAGTGCTAAGACGCCATCTGGAACTGCCCCAAAATCCCAATCCGATCCACTATTTCTCTGCATATAAAAACATAAAAATATCATCAAGTGAGTGAGATATCTAGAAACTCGTCTCGACCTCGACCTTCTCCTTCCTAAACTACTCAAAAAGTGAAGGGATTCCTCCTTAAAGTAAGGAAACCTTGCGAAAAACCCCAATATTTCCATAAGTTTAAGGGCCTTAAGGGTTAAAAGTTCGAAGCAAAAGTTAGCAGGATATTAGGTTTTTTTCTTCACTCCTTTTGAGTTTTTACGAGTAAACTCAGAGAAAGAATGGCATGGAATATGGATGGATAAAAGTCGAGAAGAATTCCCGTATTTTTAGGTGAATTTGAAGAGAAAGGATTGATTTGATTGATTGACTCGATTTTTTTTTCGAATTTTAGGGATTTTAGAATAATTGGAAAGAGCGATGTCGGGAAATCCGTCTCCAATCGTATATGCAAGGAAGTCCAAGCCGAGAGTGGATGTTGATGAGGTTGCTGCTCAAAGAAATGGGATTTCTGAACAATCCTCGGAAATGGAATCCCATGAAATGGAGACGGAAACACCTACAAATGGATTTGAAATGGCTGAAATAAAGAAAGAACCCGTCTCTCCAGATCCAGAACCTTCTGCACGGATTCAGCGGAAGCGTAATCGCCCTAAATGGATGACTGAAAACTTTATGGATTATGAAATTTCATATGTGGTAATGGTAAAGTGTATTTAACTTTATGAGTTTGCAGTTGGGTTTATTGAAGTTTCATGTATTTGTTTTGTCTTTGGATTTAGAACACAACTGTCACAAAAAGTAATCGATCTTCAGGTCCTCGTAAATCCTCTACGGAAACAGTGGCCAAAGAACCAGTTGTTAAAGAAAATAGTAGAGTTGAAACGAAAGTGTCTCCATCCTCGTCGAGTTCAAGCCCGAGCAAGCTTGAATCGAAAGTTCTTCCACCGTCGTCAACTCCAAGTCCGAACAAACTTGAAGCGGAAGTCCTTCCACCGTCGGTTAGTGCAACAGCAACTCAGAACAAAGTTGAATCGAACGACCTTCCACCGTTGTTAAGTTCAATGCCGAGCAAACTTGAAACTAAAGTATTTCCACAATCGACAAATTCAAAACGAAGAAAACTTAAAAAGAAAGGCGTTCCACGCTCGACAAATTCATTTCCAATCAAGCTTGAAATTGAAACAAAAGTCGTTGCGCCCTCGATAACTTCAGATTCAAGCAAAATTGAAACTAAAGTCGTCCCACCCTTGATGAATTCAGATTCAGATGCAAGCAAACTTGAAACGAAAGTTGTTCCAACTTCAGCAAGTTCAAGTCCGAGCAAACCGGAAACTGAACCGGAAAGAGTGGGTCAGGCAGAATCAGTAAAAGACTCTCACATATTACTATCATATATAACTCTTGCATCACCGACGAAAGATAGTAATGACTTACCTCCAGTTGTGAAACCCATTGAATTGACTGAAAAACCAGCAATTATTGATGTTCCGCAACCCTCCGAGATACCTTTGATTAATGGCGTCGACGAGGATCCTGTTGTTGAGGTTAAAAGGACGAAATTTATGGGAATGCCGAAGTTATTGAATCAGCGTCAACGTACGCCACCCCCACCTGTGGTAAATGCACGAATAGAAAAGCGGAAAAATATATATGTCTAAGCATTGAATTCTTCTGTTGTAGGATATTGTGGGCGACCCTGATGACGAAGACTCTAATTCTGAAGATGAGGAATATAGTGGCTACTTGAACCATCTTCCTGTTACTGGAAGTAGAAGAAACTCCATGGATCCTTACATAAAAGACGAAGCTATCCGATTCTTAGCCAATAAAATTTCAAACAGAAATGTAGTAACCAAACATTTTTTAAAATACTGGCTGGACAGCACATAATTATTATATACTAATGATTAATTGTGGTTGACAGATGCTGCGAGTTCGACAGGAATTAATGGCCCTAAAAAAGAGTGGAAATTACTTCAAGTTAACAAAGACTGCTCCACTTGCTGCGGGTCTTATTCATGATATGTTTTGTCAAAGTTTGGACCCCACCACGGAAGATTTTCAGTAGATAGATTCATTCATTTCTTACTTTTACTTTACTTTACGAGCCAACACATTCCTTCCTTATCGGAGGCATGCACAATCGAATTTCTAATTAAGGTTTTAGAAAAGGAAACTGTTACCTCTCTCACAGAAGGTTTCAAAAGGTGTGTTTTCACATGGAATTTTGTATTTTAGAGTTTGCAATAAAAGTATCTAACTAAGATGGATCTAGAATCTCTTAGATCTTTCATGTGTCCACATTACATTCACATGTTTTTTAAAAGTGGATTTACTGTATTTTAAAAAATCATGCAGTATTCAAATGCAATTCATGCAAAAAAATGACATAATGAAAGGTTTGATCCGGTCCGGATCCAGTTCCAGATGAAGAAACAACCACTCTTGGCAGATATAAAGTGTATAGATCAGATTGATTTGATCAAAAGAATAGAATCATTCCATATCATCATTATTCCCTTAATGAAATCGTATTAATCCTTTCTTATCCTTTGTATCACTAATCGTGATTCACGATTAGTGCCAAATACTACGCCAAGCAAATGTTTGGTAGGAAATTCAGCTGAGTTTGCAATGTTGCATTGCATTTCATTTGCAAAGGGTTGCTCTCTTGCTAGCTGATTCGGTTGTGAAGTTCATGATTGAATTTAATTCCCTAATTGAGTGATTAATTGAAATATTCTACTATTATTTTAGTATCAGTGACATTTCCAGCTCATTTGATTCAATCAGTGCAAGTAAATTACCTCTCAATTTTTATATTTAACGGGTTTGATAGATTGAAATATATTTTTGGTTATGGTTATATTCAGGAAAAAAACATAATTTTTAGTCTTTCCATATTATTAACGAATTCCATTATTTAATATAGATAAACGCTGTACTTTATATCATTAATGTGGACGTTGGACAATTAGCTAGCAGTTAAGGATTAAGGAACTCAGGAGGATTACGAAATTACGATTTTAATCGTCTCAGAAGCGATGGAAAGTGGATCAGTAGAGAAACCCACCGTACGGTCATTTATTTTATCATTTTCGAATTATCTATTTACGTTTTTAAGCTTAAATAAATACAGGGTATTGGAATATTATAGCCCAAGCCAAAACCCCGGAAGACAGGGTCAGGGACGTATGATAACAATCCTAATCCTAACAATGCGGTAGCTTCCGGTATCGGAGACAATAAATCGGTCTCCGTTCAAGATGGAAATAACCTTGTGGAAGCCCTTCTGAAGCACAATAAAGTTCTGGATGAAAGTTTAGAAAAATTTGAGGAAAAAAGTGTAAAGAATCAAGATGCGATGGCAGAATTGGAGAAAGGCATCGCAGAGTTGAAATCAAAGTCTGTGCAATTCGATCAAGAAATTGAGAAATTACAGAGTAAAAACTCTTCGGCTGATGATGAAACGACGATTGAAATTCAGAAACATTTAGCAATTTATGAAAGGTTGAAATCTGATGAAAAATTGTTTAAATTATCTTGTAACGAGGAATTGGAGAGGTTACAAAAAGAGCTCATGGTACTGGATTCAGGTATAACTGTCGTGTCGACTCTTCAAAGTTAATGTCTGTAAGAGCTCTGAATTATTGACTTTAATAGGGTTTACTTTTACTACTTTGTTCTACAGATTCTGCGGATGTTGATAAGCTAGAACTTCAAGGTCAGTTGGAAAAATATAGGAATAAGTTGGAGGCTGGACGAATCGAGTTGGCCTCGATCAATAGAAAAGTTGCAACTTTAAAAAGACAAATCGAACAGGTTCCGAACCGAATGGAACTTAGGGAATATCGGCTAAGGTTTTCAGAACTTTATAATCAAGGTAAAAGGTAGCGATTGCTACTTTTATAAATTACATATCCTGTAATATATCGCTACGCTACTATTGGGATTGAGAGTAATTGTAAGGGGTTTTTTTCATTAGTGTCAGCTACCCATAGATCTACTAAGCAGTTTTTTAGTTTGTACAATTCTTTGGAGGATACCAAAAGATATCTTGAGAAGGAGCTGTCTCTTCTAAATTCTATTGTGGATTCTTACCAGATGTAAGGGTTTAAGGGTTTACTTGTTTTTTTAATTAATTTTATACGTTAATTTGACTTATTTTTATATCTATAGGGCCAGTGGAAGCGCATCGGGTCGAGAGGACTTCTTAAAACAACTTCAAAGCATTCATGACGGAATGCGAGAAACGTGTTCCAAAGTTATGAAAAAACTGCAGTCCGATCGAATTGGAGGTAATGAACGTGACTGCTTTGAAATTATTCAGTCTGTGCTTAACTTGTCTAAAGTATTGTTATTTTGTTAACAGTGGAAAAGGTCCAATTAGAGGTTCAAAAACTAGTCGATACAAAAGTCGCATATGAAAAATGTTTGTTGGAGCTCGAGTCTGACTGCAAGCGTAATGATCAACTTTTGGCTGAATGTAAAGCTTTAGAAAAAGCTGCAGCATTCGGTTCAAACCAATTGTGATAAACGTAAAAAGTAAAGTTTTATAACTGGTTTTTATATCAGACTAAATCTCGTTCAGAAAACTTCGTCTAGAGTAAAATAAAAATTTCAATTCCATTCCAACAATTGAATTTCTATGAGCAATGTGTTGCAAGAAGCTTTATTAATCAAATAGCGCTACCTACTTCGATACTCATTGTACTTTACCCTTGTCAACTTCTTTGGCTATTCCAAGCAAAATGTCATACAAGTCATGCATTGCAAACTCGGGCTGAGAGATCCATCCATCTTCGTTCTGATCTCGATCATGAAAAAATTGACTTGCTCCTTTCCAAAGATCGATTAGGGAATCACCATCATCCATTTGTAGCATGCTATTCTGTAGAAAAAATCGTAAAGCTGTGAACATATTTTATTAATTCTACAAGACTTTTAAATAAAAAAAATGTAAGTGACATATACCTGAATCCACTCATACTTTGTCAGGAATCCATTGTTATCTCGGTCGTAAAGCGCAAAGCTGAGTTTCAACGCCTGGACAGGGTATGCAATTGCTGCTTGCATGGAGCTTTTAAACTCTGAAATTGTCTAATTAATAAGCTTTTTCTCAGTATAATTAAATTGCTGAAATGTATACACAGACCTGTGCCTGAAACCCTGTAGTCCAAGTCATTATCAAGATACTGAATCAGCCTTATCAACATTAACCTTGCCTCCCCAAAGGAATACTTTAAAAAGCGTTGGATTAATAATGTTACAGTCACGTCTCTAAAATGGTTTGCCGTGTTATTTCTTTCGAATGCTAAGTGAAGGAAATCTTCAGCAAGGTCTCTTTCTAGGGTTGAAGCATGAAATAGTCAATTTTAGTGAAGGTAACGATATCTATTCTTGGCATTACATTTTAATGACTTACTGCCACCGGGGCTTATGTCCAGGAGCATTTCAATTTCGTTTTCAATTGCTTCTGCCGTTCTTTCCGTCACTGGTGCCGGTGGAGCTGGGGCCGGAACCGGTCCCTGTATTGGACCCAAGTTTGGAGTTTGTCCCTGGACCGGGGACAGATTTACAGACTGTCCATTTCCTAGCGAACTACCTGTCATTCAACATTCAATAAGTACTTATTTAGAGATTGGTTGCGGATGCATATATTAGGAAGGAAGAACGGTCAGGATATGTAAACCTGTAATACGTACTAAAATACCTAGGATAAGCAGACCAGCCAGTAAAGTACTCCTTGATAACATCTTGTAGGCTCAAAAGTTTATATTTCAACTGTGAGCACCTTTTAAGAGTTGGGAAGGAAAAATTTATCGGATAAGGATTTTTGATTAGCAACTATCGTTGAACATTCAATTTTTACTCATTTTTTCTAACCATAGTTTGAATTAAAAAGTGTTTTATTGTAGGAAAGAAAATAAACAGTTATTTTCAGAACCGAGTTAAGCGTTCATTTCCGGGTTCACTAATATTTTACAAACAACTAAGCAAGCTCTACAAGTGGGACTGACTAAACTTTCCGGCTATAACGATACCAATGCTAAATAATGCAATAAATAACATGTTTATGGGAAGGTTTTCTCAGAATTATAAGCTTCTTTATTAATTATTATACACGTTTAAAGTAAGTTAAATTAAATATTTATTCACGAGAAAGCAAAACTCTACAGCTTTTAACAAATGCCAATATAAATTAAACGATACAACTAACAATCTACATTCTGGTCATTAAATATGAATCATTCTGATCATACCTATAAAAATCTAAGGAATCTTCATAAGCGTTTTCCTGCTTTTCGCTCCGGTTGTGAAAAATTACCGAAAGAAGAAAGCAAACTAATAAAAAGCTGAACACAAATATCAGAGCAGTACCGACCAAGGCGGACCAATATAGCAAAATGCAGCTTAGATCATGATTAAAAACTAAAATAGCATGTTGTTCGAAATTCAGTTTCGTTTCCTTCAATATTACACCATCCAAGAGTCCCCCATTGTTATCGCTACTTCTACCGTCACCGTTTTTAATAGTCATGGGCTGGTCATGTGAAATTGAATCATTCACAAGGACTATTTTAACCCATGGGGAAAAGGAATCTGCAGTAAGTCGAATAAGACTAATAAAAATTCTTAAAGCACGAAGATTGAAGGGTTCCGGAGCGTCCATTGGCTTTATGCATATTTTACTTCCCACATCATAAATCGTGTGATCGGGTTCGCATTTATGTCGCTTTGCAGTACCGTTTTGACATTGAATGAAATGTGTTAGTCGCTTTGGATCTGGGAGTAATATGTCGCCCACTGGACACTGGAATGCTTTAAAAAATGACAAAAAGGAGCATTTGCATGAAACCTAACGAGAAATAATGATAAACTTGTATTGGTTTTTGTACCTGAGCAGTCTACAAGATACCACGGTAAACAGGTTGATTCAATTTGGTCATAAAGATAACCATACGCACATTTAAGTTGTATGTACTTGTAGGGCTGATTCAGCTTAAATCAAATCAGTCATACAGTTACAGAATCACTCAATCGTTAATGGTTAACTTTTGCTGCAGAGGGTTTGCATAGCATAAAGAAATTATGTTTTGAAAATGAAATATGATTACAATAATTTTATCAGGATTCCATGAGATGCTCTTGAAGTTTTCGGTTTTAAAGTTGGAATTCGGGTAGCAGGCTATGCTGTATTGCTTGCAGTTGTAAGGGTCTCTAAGGTATGCTATAAATTCTGAAGTATTAGCGTTGGAGTTGCATAAGCCTTTGTCCGCAGTTGGGGATGAGAAAATTCCAACATTTTCAGTAGTTTGAACCAGGTTAGGATCTATTATAAGACAGTATTATTCATTCAAAACATAACTTATCGACGGGCTTAAGTTTTCTACAAAGTGAAATGAAAAGTGTATTACTAAAATCCAAATCAAATCAGCAAATATATAAAATTGTGATTAGTCAAATGGACAACAAGTCACGACTGGAATAATACATCAATTTAAAGCATTTTTTCAGGTTTGGTGTGGAGACAGTTAACTTAATCCACTTGAGCGAGAATTGGATAACGTTTGTTGATAGGAAAAAGAGTCTTTATAGACCAAACCTGTGCCTTCGTCAACATCGTTGTTGCGTCTCCTTGTGGTTATGGTAGACGAGGAAACTGTGCTTGTGGCAAAAACTTTTGATGGACTCTATATTTTGGGCAAAGCGTTATGTAAAAGACAGAAATAAACTCTTTCAAAATGTATAAAATGTACCTCGGACGAGATTTTTGGAACGATTGTAGTTGCTGCCATTAAAGTTAGCTTGTAGATTAAAGCCGTAAATAGCTGTAACTTCACAATATGCATTTTATTTTAGTTTTTTTAAAATATGTTACGAACTACTTGAACTTTTTAGTTCCGATAACGAAAACAAATCCCAGTTGCAATCAGATATTGCATTTGTAAAAAGCATAACATTTCACTAAATGGCAAATGAATGAATTAGTATGGTTTTGCATATACAAACACTATACGTTTTGCATAAACATCCTAGATCTCATTTTTTTATTTTAGCATTGTTTTATTCATATATTTATTAGGCTCATATGCATTATTGTTTCTGACCTATCTGGCCGTGCTGCTAAGCCATAACATGACATATAGTTTTTGCAAACACGCCAGTTGCAGTTATTGAACTTTCAACTTTCGACTTCCTACTTACTGACAAATAGCATATGCTAATACCCTTATACAACAATGAGGCAGGAAAGTTTACGATTTTATAAACAGTTTCCCCAATCCCCAGTCCCCAGTCCATGATTTTTGTGAATTTGACTAAGCTTCCAACGTTATCGCGGATATGCATATGCAGCCAGCAAAAGCAGTACAATATTTTGCTACGTTACCAATAAATTAACCAAGTAAAACTCTCAGTTTTTAAAGCAAAATGTATAACACGAGGAGAAAGTATTTTACATCATATCAGCCATCAGAAGTTATTTAAAACCTTTCTGCTATAGTAAACATCATAAAAGGGCTTTATTTGTCACTGTTTCAGTCTCATTTTTTTAAATTAAAAATTCAGATTACTGCAAAGCTCTCACAAATCTACTGTAATCAATCAGCCAGCGAGGACATAATAAAAACAATTATTGCAGCCATTATAAGTGAAAAATTATGTTTTAGCTGAGGTGGAGCTAATGCCTTTATATGTTTTTTATCGCCTGGTCTGAATATCCCGTCACTACTTAGATCATTACACCCTTCCTTATCACAATAACACTCAACTCTGCTGATCCCTGAGCTCTTATCGTTGAAATGGACGCATCCTATGCGATCGTCTGCCTTCTCGGAAGATGCACAACTTCTCAAAACCATCCTTTTCTTGTTTGGAAGTAGCCAATGGATTGATTGACAAACACCGGCTGAAATTCGGTGTTACTTAATAATTTTAGCCTGGGATTACAATTACACACTTTAGGCTTAAAAGCTGTTAAAATTACGGGAAGAAGGTGATGTAGCATCTAAACAAGGTTTCAAATAAGATTTGTCCAGCGTGCCATTGCTTTCTCTTATACAACCAGGAAGACTATCATTATCTCGACTCTCAACGTAATCATTTTCGTCAAACTCACAATCATAGCAGTAAAGGACAGTTTTTGCATCGGCTAGAATAAAATTCAGAAGCGCATTAGAAAACCTTTTAGAAATAAATTACCGAAAACATACATTCAATCAGCATTGCATTGTACCGTTCCACGCTTGCAGGACGAGGTAACCGAATAGCGAGTGGAAGAATGACAACTGCATGTCGTAGATATGCATAGGTTTACTAATTAAACCGTTCTGTTATTACAAGAGTTGGCTTTATAAACCAAAAAACCACACTAATGCAAAATATTTGTTTTAAAAATCTCCTACTCCTACGTCCTACCAGACGGGAAGCGCATATTTATATTTGTACAAGGACGCTAAGGTCTAAAATACTTGTCTCAACCGTTATAGTTCCTAGGAAACTGGGACGGAATCATGGGGGTCAAAGTCAAGGTCATAAACGCTGTGTCGAGGGTCGTGGGGTGGTCAATTCGTGCGAATTTAGTCAGAGTAACAGCTCAAAAATAAAACTTTAGACCTAAGAAAGGACATGGTCCAGGGCACAATAAAAAAAGTACGGTTCACTTGACATGCATCGTCATGTTTTATGAACAATTTACACTTTTAGGCGCAACCACGATGGGGTACAAGTAGCATTAAAAGATATGAAGGGGTGGGACATAGTGGGGCTGGGCGGGGCCTGCTTAACATGTAAAGGATATGGTCTGTCTATCGGGAATTCTAGGGGGTACAATGTACCCTCGTACCCCCAGTGGTTGCACCAGGTGAAAGTTGCTTTACTATACCTAAATGATGATATGATTGATTATATAAGAACCTTAGGTATGATGGGTATCATGGACTAAACTTTAGTTTAGAAAACGCGTGGAATTACCCTAAACCCTCGCCCAGATGCCGCGGGTTATACATTCCATGGTAGAGATACCCCTTTCAAAATGTATAGGATAGTAGTGCGGCATAATAAACGAGGGCGGTACATACACGGGCGAGGAATAAGGGTAATGCAAAATGCAATGCACGAAGCTATAAACGTTCGACACAAAATCAAGGAACGATTCTAAAGAATTGAGACTGCGTCAGTAAAAAAAAAACCCGCTAGGTTAAAACTTGATTAAGAATGTTGGATTTGTTTGGAAGTTTTTTTGGAGTTTTTTTGAAGTTTTTTAAGTAAACATTTTTAAAAGTTGAAGTTGAAGTTCAAAATTTGGTATAAATTGGATTTTTGGAAATGGGATTGCAGGAGGAAATGCGGATTGCGGTTATTTGTTCAAGTAATATGAACCGGAGTATGGAGGCTCATGCCTTCTTATCTAAAAAAGGATACACTGTCGAATCCTTCGGCACCGGAGATAAGGTCAAGCTACCCGGGTCTGCTCCGGATAGGGTATTTTACTTTTATTTATCCGATATACCGTATTGTCTCGATTATAAACCGCCCTCTAATAGAGCCCGCATTTATAAACCGCTCTCAAATAGAGCCCGCTTCTGTTCTGAGTAGTTGCCCCCTTAATTGCTAATTTGGTTTGCTATTATATTAATAACCTCAGCATTTATGTTCAATTTGACCCTTAAAACTGACTTTTTTTAGTAAACCCCAGCCTGTAGTTGAGAGAGATTGCTATTTTGTTGGTGAATTATTGTGTTTTATACGGTTTTTATTTGCAAAAGTAAGTGTAGTGTTTAATTTTGTATTACGTATTTTTCTAGCCCAACGTATACGAATTCGGAACAACTTACGAGTTCATCTATCTAGATCTGCTGACAAAAGACAAATCCCTGTAAGAACCATTAATCAATCTGTATTTCACACAACTCCTGACCTGACCTTGACCTTGACCTGGCCTGTTGTGTACCATAGTACACTTGTATTATTAATAATTAATTTAGATGATGTTGTGAAATATAGATACACACAGAATGGACTCCTGCACATGTTGGACCGAAATAGACGATTAAAACCTAAACCACAAAAGTTTCAAACAAATGCGGACCGATTTGATGTGATAATTACGTGTGAGGAACGTGTTTATGACCAAACTGTAGATTGTAAGTTTATTTTATGGAACTTGGAATGAAAAGCGGTTTATTTATTTATTTGTTGTATTTGTATGAAAAATGATAAGAAGAGCATTGTTTCTTTAGACTTGGATTCTAAACTACCTGAAGATAACGTTTCCGTGCATGTTATTAATATTGACATTCAGGATAATCACGAAGAAGCCACGATTGGAGCTTTCCTTATTTGTGAACTTGCAAGCATGGTACTTACATTTGAAAGATTATTTTAGTTTGCAAATTAATATTTCATTCGATGATTGGGGATGAACTTAATATTCTTATTTAACTTTAGTTGGCAAATGCCGAAGACTTGGACAACGAAATTGATGAATTGCTGCTCGAATTCGAAGCAAAATCCCAAAGAAATATTTTGCATTGCATTATGTTTTATTAGAAAAGTTTGTGGGGGGCCCCGGCGTAATTAAGATATTTTCATAAATTCATAGGTTTTGTAAGGTAGTTGAGGATAGTTAAGTTCTATGTTTGTCGAAGGATTTAATAGGAAATACAAAAATATTCGTAACATGATTTGCACGAACTTTTTATTCTATTGATATTTTTATTGATAGTTTGGATGATCTTTCGTAGCTTGTACGATAAACTTACTGGTTGAAGAGAACGTTCGCAAACTGAATGCAGCTTGGAAATAGCTATTTCCCGTTTCAATGCCCCTGCCCTGGGAACTGAAAATTCTATTAAAACGGCTTTTAACAAAGAAACGTAGGCATTACAAATGGGGAGATTTCGGGGGCATTGAAACGTGAAATACGGTGATTGCAGGTTCATCTGTAGTCTGTGGACTGAAGACTGAATCCTTTTTGGTCAGACATCCACCATATTGTATACCGTTTCCTTCCTGCGTACACTCCGTTTTCTTAAGAGATGTTCCAAACTTTCATGACGTGTTTGGCTATAGTATTATTAATAAACTTCATGTGAAAGCAAGCAATATATTTCATCAATCATACATTGAAGCCAATAAACCGCAAGTATTAGAGACGCTTAAATTGAATAATATTCATTCAATATTATTTTCAACTCATAGTAAAATCATATCTCTTCAGTCCAAGAGTCCTTAAGGTATTTCGGCTCAAATGAAATTATACCAGCCTCGGCACTACAATGTCATCCTTCCTAAAACTAATCTATCGTGGCGAGCAGACTACATACAAAACAGAAGCGGCAGCGGCAGGCCGCAACTTAGCTTAGCAGTCTGCATATAAACTTTCTTCAATCCGTTGATAAGAATATGAGATCAAGACTGATGCTCATGATGATATTCCGGTCCTAGTCTGACTTCCTGTCCCTAAGGATGACCTGGAGAAATTAGATTTTCCCTAGAATAATAAAATAAAAATCCAATCAATTTAACCAAGTAGAACTACAAGCAGCTCACTTATTCTCTAAGGATTCACTGAAGGAATTGATGGAATTCTCATGCATATAAAAGACGCTCCAGTTATCTCAAGTGGTCAGACAGTTTCTCAACCCGTTCATGAATCTTTCATAACTTTCTCCTATCAATCATAATATTTTTGAGTTAAGCTAAACCAGGTTTTATAACTGGTCAATTTGAGATAAAACAATTGGGATCTTAAAAGTAAAATCTTACTACACGCCATCCCCTCTTGACGAAGATACCTCATCTTACGAAGAGCTTACCAAATCCCAGTATTACTTTACGTCTTGGTCGCATCGTTGGCTTTGGGTAGTCGTCATGGGCAAAATCGCAGTCATTGCTTTCGCAGTCATCCTAATAATCACCTTTGTTATTAATAACAATAGCGTAGAAGCCAATGGAGGATACCGGAAGCCACCATTCAATGGGAGCATTTTCGGAAAGCGAAATTCGGGTAAAGTCTTGTCAGTTTTTTGCATAGCCACTCCCATAACATAAAGCCTTCTGTTAGGGTTTGGAAGACGCATTGTTTTAATTTATAACCTGGAAAAGCTTCTGTAAGAGGTTCCTGTGGGTTTATGTTAAAAAGTTTATTTATATGTTTATTCCATCAGATCTTTTCATACGCCTACGGACGTTCACCCACAGAGTGAACGTCTTAATTGATTAAAGCTGTGTCCACCTGGATTTTGTTTACTTTTGAGGCAAATATTAATAACCCTACGAACTTTTAGATTGTTAGGGTTATCCATACTTAGTCATCTGCGTAGTCGTAGGGTTGACTGGCCATGACATTTCACATTTGAGGTGGTTAAAGCTTCGAAGACTAAGATGAGACTCTCGACCAAATTTAGCAATTAAACCAACTAGAGTTTCCTCATCCTTAAAGCGGAAATAAGGGATGTTCTGAACAAATAGGATAACCTTTTGCATTGATTAAAGAACGAGTTATTTATGCAAAGAAACATGTCTAAAAGTAACTTTGGATTCAGAAGGCGGTGCAGGAGGTATGTCAAGCGGAGATGGTTACGTGATGGGAAGTGCGGGCGTGAAATCGATAGGTAATCTCTGTGAAGTCGCTTGGGAGACCTGTTCAGCCCTTTATTTGGATGCTTCCAGGTGAACTTTCATTCCCAACCACAGATTCCAACCAACTCCGGTATCAATTAGCAAAACGACTCTTCTTCCTCTGACAAAATTAACTATTGAACCTACTCAGAAGTGACTTTACTTTTAGAAAGAAGTTACTATTTATAGTCTACTCTATTATCTACTCTATTAGTGCATGAAAGACTAAACGCTAACAAGAAATGCTGGCGTGTTGTAAATTTGAGGCTAGAAAATTCATTGTAATTCCAGCGTGTCCTACAATTAATTAGTTGTAGAAGCATTTGGATACCCGTATGTATCGTCTCTTTATGTTATGCATGTCTGCGAATCAACGACCTGTCCATTTTTAGGGTAAAGTATCACTGTCCATGGAATCATTTATTTAATTTTCAAATAAACATATTACAGTGTTTAGCTTGATTAACTTCCTGAGATAAAACCCAACGCTCTTTGCATATTAATACAACTTTAGGTGTGAGGAAGGTAAAATGGTATGTTAAGCAGGGGGTTCATTTGATATGAAATATGACTGACTTTTTTTCCCGTTCTGAGCTTTATAGGGTTGCTTTCTGTGTAGAAGTTATTTTATAGTATTATGATGGGAAATGTTATTTATTAGTAAATGATTTTCTTCCACGTTACTAAATCATGTCACTTTGATGAAGCCCGTATGTGGGTTGTATTTTATCTCTAATAAATGTAATTGGGTTCTATAATAAAGCTCTAGATGTGAACAAAAGAAAGGTCCACCTGGTCTGTCTTGATTTCTTAATTGTAATGCTCAACCTGTATAAGAGCTTGAAAAGTAATGGCATATCCTTCATTCCTTCTGCAAGTATGTCAACTATCAACTCCATGGACTATGGACCCATGTCAAGGTACACGGTAAAAAAAATCCTATGAGACTGACGACTGTCAATTACAATGTGGGTATCCAAGAAAAGATATAAAAATATCAAATATCAAATGACGCTTAGAAGTTAGAATACGTTGACGTCTGAGGAGGATATGGCGTAAACCTTCGTCGTACAGTAGTATGGCTTTAAATCGTAGAATAATAAAAATAATAAGCCAAATTGCATGAAAATATCAAATGAACTTCTTCTATGCAAAACAAACTCGTAAGTCTAATTAGCATTTTACCTAGCCGTTGAATATTAACATGAGGGTCGCTGCGGTGGTGGTGGGTGGAGCGTGTTGGATTTCGCGTCTTTCTATTTTTAATTCGGAATTGTATTCAACTACTCATTGTTTGCCACAATCAATTTTCAGGACACCTTGCCTTTTTCTCACCTATATAAGAGGCTTTTTCGATCGAGTTAATCAACCATACTAAGAAAGTTCTTCAAACTTGTCTCATCTCAAGTGTACATGAAATCTCATGGACATCGAACAAGTTCTCGGATTGGATTGATTTCGATTAATCTTTAGGAAAGCTTTGTTTTAAAATTAATTTTCAAACGATACGATCAAAAACTTCTTTCGCTTTGAAAAATGAGGCAACAAAAGCGCACAGGTAAAGCTGAGTTTATCATAATTAAAAATAAATGACATATAAAGTTGTAATTTCATCATCGAAAGTGTGAATTCTTCAAATTTTCAACACATTTTAGGAAGCTTTCTCCCAATAAGTTGGTTCTTAGTAGCAGCAACGATGGCATTTCTAATAATCCGGATGTCAAACGGTCAACCTCAAGTCTACTTTAAAGCAAACGTAAGCTCAGAAATTCGATTTCCTCAAAACACAAGATTGTGCTTTCGGATTTTTTAAACGCTTCTTATTATTACATAAGCTAATAAAAGCTTTAATTCTGCATGCTTCCGGAAATGTAACAACCTGAAGGGAGCTGATGTATGGGTCTCTTTCTCTCTAAAATTTCTGTATTCTCTGTTAAAACACAAAAATCATGTCAGTCATGGTTGCAATTTTATGAAATTACTGTACCGTATTTTAATCATTCATTCATTTACAAATTTCCGTATCCAAAACCTCATCCTCATTAACGTTTTTGTATTTTTAGGCCCCAGCAGTCAAATCCCTTCCAAGGATTGGGCGTCGAAGTGATTTGGAAACGTTCCCATTGCCTATCGCCCCAGCGGCTGGAGGACTTCTCCTGCAACAGCAATCCGATGCGGATTTCAGGGGAAATTCGTGGTCTTTACCAGAAAACTATTTTTTGAGAGGAAGTCAGACGCTCGGAAATGGCAGGAGAGACTCTTCCATCCCGTTTATTGACGGGAATAATAACAACAACGGTCCCTCCAATCAACAGCTTCAGCAGTACATACTTCGGAAATGGTTGGGACTGGAAGAATCTGAGAACCCAGATAGAGTCAATGATGGAGCGTTTGACAATGCGAATCCAATGGGAAACATTTATCGTTCTAAAATGAGGAAATAGTATAACAATATCGAAACTTGGAATAATAATAATTTACTGTCAATACTATCAACTTGATTTTGGTTCTTGGTGTGCAATTATTAGGTTTTGTTATACCATTGCTTGGTTAGTCAGTAAAAGCTTTAATTACTGTATAATTTTAAACCGTGACAATACATAGGTATAGGCTTTTGTTATATAATTTAAATCCATCGTTTGTTATGCATGTTCTTACACAACTTCATAGGAATAGGATTATAGAAAATAAGCAGTGGTATGTACTGGATGTATTGGTCCCGTTACCGGAAGTGTAGTTGCTATCATTATTTCCATCTCTCGTATTGTCAGTATTAATGATTTATATGTTTTTAGAGGAAATTGTAGTTCGGTTGAAGGTCGAAACTTGTTACGATACAAAGTCACTTGATGTGTGATTACTACGTTTTTGAAAACGCGTTATTATTATTAGTTAATTGCACAGTGTGGGAGTCAATAAATATTCTTGATTGCTTCCTCCATGTTAGTACGATATGCTATTTTTTAATGTGTGTGGAGAGATATCACGGTCAGAAATAGACAGTGATACTGTATTTGATTTGGAGTATTATATTTATAATTATCTAAAGTATCAATTAAATTTGACTTTGCATTTTAGGATGGCTGAATTCAGTTCTTCTTAGCTTTATTTTGAACCCTAAGCATTCAACCTTAATTTTATGTTCTCATATCTCATGAAAGCTTTGAAATTTGAGATTTACGCTTACGATGGTTAAAAAACTGACATCGTTTAGATTAGGTGTGGCCGGAGTTTTTGGGTTGGTTGGAACGATAATTTTTCGGTGGGGAGTTGTCAACTATGCAGTTCGGTCAGAAATCGTGCAGGTAACAAAATAATAAGTCAGTAGTGGAGGCCTACTAAAAAAAACTTCGTAGCATGATACATAAATGCTTCTCTACAGTTATTATAAATATAATGGTAACCCATAAAACTCCAGATCCTGATTGAACCAATAAACTTTAAACCTTGTATTTTACTCTTTTTCTCACATCCAACGTTTTCCCGTTAACCCGAAAGAAAGTTAAATTGGAACCTGGAACAGATTTATGGAGAATATGGACTGAGATGCCAATCCCAATTTTCTCCAGCTTCCATTTTTTCAACGTAACAAATCCAGAAGAAGTTTCCAAAGGAGGCAAGCCTATTTTAAGGGAACTTGGACCATATGTCTACGAGTAAGGGGAAGCTATAAACTTTGTCTTGTTGGGCCATAATACCACATCCGTTACCATTTCTGGGGGGCTCAAGTCAGTTTTATATTTTAGTGTACCAAAATTTCAGGGAAAAACGCCATAAAATAATACTTGAAGTAAACGACCAGACGGTCCAATATCGGCCTAAAGTGACGTACTTCTTTCGTCCCGACTTGTCTTACGGTAGCCAGGATGATAATGTAACGTTACTCAACGTGCCATTTGTAGTAAGAATTTATTTTACTTGTAAAAATACCATAAAGATACTTTACCGCATGCACTTGCTTTGATGCCGTTACTCATTACCTAGAATGTATTGCTTCCATTAACTAGCGAAGAGTAAGAACAAAATGACTTGCATGTACATATTTAAAAGCATGTTTTTCAGGGCGTTGCAAAAATGGCTTGGGAGTTATCAAAGCAACCAATAGTTCTCTCCACATTAGATGACTTGCTTACTGAAAAGGGGGAAAGGCTGTTTCACACGAATAAAGTTCGTGAATACCTTTTCGATGGAGTTTCGATAGAGAGCTACATGGAAATCCTTTCTCTGCCTGTTGGTACGTTTTCAGGGAGAAACATACAAATCCCCAAGAGATTGTTGGATGGAGATTTTGGATTTTTTGATGAAGTAAGAGCTTTCACTCTGTGTAAGAGATTAAAGTTGTTGAGCTTTAGCTTTGGATGCTTTAAGCTCAGCTAGGAGTAATCTCCTGTAATCTGAATTTGTAGGATGTAGTACAAAATTGGATTTTAATATAAGGGCAAAGCCTAGTAGTTCAACGGCTGTATGCTTATTTTTGTACAGCGAAACGGCACTGCAGAAGATGTCTGGTTAATAAAAACAGGGAAAGAGGGATTGAAAAGTTTTGGAAATATTGTCAGTTTTAATGGAAACGCAAGTTTAAACTCATGGGGAGACCTGAAGTGTGATTCTATAAGTGGGACGGATGGAACAATATTTCCACCTTTTGTGGATAAGAATCGAATTCTTCGTATTTTCAATCCTGATGCTTGTCGTACTCTTCAAATGGAATATGATTCCCCAGGAGAATTTAGCGGACTACCCACGTTAAGATTTCAATTCGCCAAAAGTACTTTCGAAAGTCTGAAGCTTCACGAAGAGAACAAATGCTTTTGCAAGGATACTTGGGAATGGTGCGAGAAAGGGGGAGTTATCTCTCTGGGACCATGTTCCGGGGGTAGGTCTCAGTATTAAGTATAGACCATTGGCTTTTAAATTGTATATTTTATTATGTCAACTGTTTGGTGGGGCTTAGGAGCGCCTTTGTTTCTGTCAAGACCTCATTTCTCAAATTCACATAAGGATTACAGGTCGGCCGTAGAAGGATTGAGTGAACACGGAAATTATAATTCATTCATTGACATTGAGCCGGTGAGAAAAAGCGAACTAAGAAAAAGACAAGTATTTAGCTCTCTCTAAATAGCTTCTTTTAGTATCGGACCGAGATATCTAAAAGTAATGATAAAAATGTCGTAGAATGTCGGAATGCCCGTAAGAGGATCAATAAAAATGCAGCTAAATATAGAGCTCCAGTCTTACGCAGAGATGACTACTTTTATGGACGCACCTAATTTAATGTTTCCGTTGATGTGGATGGAACAGGTAGGTAGCTAGCTCAGCTCCTATTCCACCTACTTCAGATTTCTCCTTTAAGAATAATAAGCTTCATAAACGGAATGGGAATGCTTTGTGATCCTTTTGACTTCTTAAGATAATATTTTTCTACTTTCATTTTCCACTTTGAATTTGTTTCCTTTCAGTCAGCTCATTTGACAGAAAAAATCATCCACCCGATAAGAAAACTGGCTACATTCCTTCACGCAGCTAATACTATTGCTGGAATTTCCATAATTTGCTGTCTTAGCTGTATCACCGGAGCATTTGTTTGGGAAGGAATCAGCTTAAAATGGTTTAGGAGCTTATTTGGAGTAAAGTTTCAGTGAAAAGACACTAGTATTATTATAGTAGATATGCAAATTAAATCCAACATTCGTTATCATTTGAAATTAACATCCATCTCTGTTAATGGTTTCTGTTTCCAAGCTAGAAACTATGCATTTGATTAATGTCTTCTTTTGCATAAAATAAATTCTGCTCACTCGTTTGCGTTTGTGTAAGATGAAGTACAGCGTATGCAGGTATATTTATCGTATTATTTGGTCATCTGAAAACTGAGAAAGTGTGGTTCTAAAACTGCCTGTATAAACTTTATCTTAGACCTTAACTTGATTCTTCTAAGTCAGGTTACTTACTCATATCTGCGCCAGACTTCTGATCACATACTTTACTTAACTGTTTTATTAGTACTTTGACTATTGAAATTTCGGTCGTAGGCTCAGGGAACAGCAAAAAAGTCAATTTAGTTCGTAAAACCGCTAGTTTTCCAACAAATTACCATTTCAAACGTTGTGTGTGTTAGTACCAATTCTACTGTAAATGTTTAAAGAGAGAAGTAAAAAGAGGAACTTACAAAGTCATGAATCAATTCCTCCAAGGACCTAGATTAGATATGATCAGTGTACGATCAAAGCCCCCAAAAACCATGAAAACAACCCTATTACAGCGGTTTAGCATGGTCATTTGTATATTTTACATTCTCTCAATATGCATGGTAGCTTATGGAATACCCCTACCAATAATGGAACGTAAGTGACTCTTACCACACCAGGCAAGCCTTTCTATTTTATACCTTATCTTTCCCTTGAGATTAGTAGTAAATAATTCGTATAGTCACTTGAACAATACAAATTGAGGTAGCTTCTTTTTCCAGATCGAAATTTTCTTGGCGTTCATAACTCTCATGTTGAAGCCCCTACGCCACCGCCTACTTACAGGCAGGTACCCTATGGGTCTTATGAAGGGAACCAAGGTCCTGTAAGGTACAAAAGAATCGAAGAAGTTCACATGCAACATGATAATCTACTTTCACAAAACCAAGCTAGACAACCAGTAAAAAGATTCGAGCAAAATCGGGTGTTCTCTCAGGATCCAAGAATACCCTACGATAGGCCGGAATATCTTAATCAGAGACGTTATCCAGACTACCAACATCCACAGGAGGAAATCTATAACAATAATAATAAAGCTAAAGTCAGTCCTCATCATCGGGACCGACGGGTACCCCAGCCTCAATACAAAGTCCAGCTTAACGGTAAGCATCCGATGGGCTTCTCTATTGCTAAATCTAAAAAATAGGACATCTCATCTACTAACTCAATAACGTATTTATTCTGAAATAAATTTCCTACTTTTTTCAGATCGGCAAACAGATTTTAAACAACGCCCTGAACCCCAGCTCAATACAGCTCAACAAACTGATAACCTGAAGTCAAATGGGTATTGTTCTTCCCAAGATTGTTTAAATAGGCATCCTTCTTCACGTAGAAATTTTGCTATTATAAGAGTCGAATATGTCTATGATGGGGGGAATGACGATGAAGAGACTAAGATTGAAGTAGACGATTAATAATTAACGTTTAGAACTACGTGTCTTGCGAGTCTAGCTTATTTCGCTGTGTGAACACGTATTTTGATACTTACTTAGTTTAGTGCAACCTACTTTACTTAGTTCATAATAAATTTGTTGCGAGCTGTACCGTCAAACCAAAAAGCACGCAGACAAAATAAAAAATAGCAAATCGTCAAAATAGACGGACTAATGTTGAGTACATTTTAATTTTGTTCAAACTTAGGTTTTTTTTTACAATTATGACCTTTACAACTACAAGCTTACTTCCCTTGTTTCTATGCCCTCATATATTAGCAACACAACACGTATGATAAATTCGTTGGTCGCTTAAGGCTCCCCGATCGTTAAGGAAACTTCCGGTCCAGCATAGGGAAATCAATGTTAAAAAGGGTCATTTTTCAA
>JAQFZX010001379.1:0-30792 GCA_034682405.1 Hydroisotoma schaefferi | reverse complement strand
TCTAGACTTTCACAATATCGCTTGGGGGTACTAAAAATATATAGTGGATACTTATATACATTCTGTTACTTTTCTACTAGAAATTTACTACTACTATTTCTATTACTACTACTACGACGACTATTTCTATTACTATTACTACTACTACTACGACTAGTACTACTGCAACTACTACTACTCCAACACTGCATTCAATACACAAATAGATTCAAGCTTATCCTGCTCTGCAGAAAAGTTTACTTTGCGGCTACTTTTACTCTTTTTTGCAAAGACAAACAAGAGAGAGCCCCCAAAAGAGTTTAGAAGACTCGAGGCCTTTTTGCACTTTCCTTTCACTCAGTCCATAGACACCAAACGCTCCGAAATATTCTTAGCCTTAGCCCTTTCTAACATCCACCCTTTACTTTTGCATCTCTGAATTTATTGCTGTGTGAGAATCCATTCCAGCTACAATATGAATGCAAACCGAGAGAGGAGAAAAAGCAAAATACTTTAATATAATTCTCACAATAGTCAATAAGTAGACTGGAGTTGAGAAAAGGATTATGGACAGATACTGGAATACTATTTGTATCCTTGAGTTTTCCCCCTTAACTTTATTATTTTATATTATTTCGTGCCTACAAAAAGCGCAATTTTTACTATATCTATTCATGGTATTTCGGGCTCAGTTTCACATGGGAATGGGATTGGCCAACTGCAACTGGATCCTATGAGACGAAACTTCCATCCATAAGATGTGAAAGTAGAACCGAATAGTTTAAAGTTTTTCGAGAACGTATGTTTTTCAACTCTTGACTACACATATTATAAATTTCCTGCAATACTACGCATACTATTGGTACATAAATAAACTCGGATCAATATATTTTTAACCTTAGATCGATCCGTGTGTTACAATATATATGCAGAAATAACAATAATATATAATAAATACAAAATATAACACGTTTAATGATTAGAGTTTGTAAAAGCTCTTGTACTAATACTAAGAGATGCTATTATATTTTATATTTCAGACAATACAAACAGAGGGAGAAAGTAATCCGAATTCTAGATTCTTGGTCTGGGTGCTACAGGATCAAATAGGTCAAGACTGAACCGGCAAGGTAAGAAATACTTTTTAATTGATCAAGCCAAGAGATGAAATACATTAAGGCATATTATGGCTTAAAACTTAAAAGAGAAAAATATAGCAACCATTTTTTGAAAAGAGTTTTGAGAAGTTTTGAGCTAACTATAAACTTATTACCCGTTTCAAAATTAAAGTGAAAGTAAAGATATGCTTTCGTATCCACAACCGGTTGTAAAAACCAAATTCTCTACAGTTTAGCTTACAAGCAGAGAAAGTCATTTCAAGAAACCTATTAAACCTACAGCATTTTCCATTTTAATTCCCCTGAGGCTTTATTACTTCGTAAGAAAAATTTGAAATTGTAATAACATGGGCAAAATAGGGTGATTTAAACTTTTAACAGGGAAAGGTAGGGGGAATTATTCTGGGGGAGTAACAAAAACGGGAAATACATGTGCCAGCATTTACTAGCCAAGCTATCCTTAGAAAGTTAAACTATGTCAGGATCATTCTTCGTTTCTGGACTTGATTCTTAGAGAAACTTTAAGAGAAACCCGTTTTCTTATCCAATCCATCTCTGTCGTGTGGTCGTAAAAAGGGGTGGAATTCAAAACTCTGATGTACTCTTCTACCTACGAATAATGTAGGCATGTAGCTACAATAAATATGTAAGGCCTGCTTTTACTTTACTACTTTAGCTTTCTCCTCCATTTAGTTTCTCCAGAAAGGCTTATCGACATCCGCCCGTCCGCGGCAGTTCTACATACAGTAGCTTTTGCGTTAACACAACTTCCCAGCCTTGTACTTACTTACATCAATAAATTCGATGGTATCAGACAAACTACCACTGCTACTGCTGTTGATTCTAACTTCCAATGTTACAACAACAAGTAAAGTTGTTGTAATAATAGAAAAGGAAAGTAATAGCTGAGCTAAGCTTATTGGACAAATCCTGTAGGTTGAAAAATGGTAGCAGTTTTAAAGTGTAGTAAAGTTTGAGAATAAATTGAACTTAATACTGGAACAAATTCAATGCACTTTTTCTACTTTCTTTTGTACATTTCTTTCCACAAGAATATGTATACATTTGTGGAGAGAACACTTAAAAATAGAATAGTGGCCCCACTCAAAATGCTCTACAATTTAATAGTAGCCCGGACCACTATTTAAGACTGACTGGTACTAAATATCAACCTTCAACCTGTCCTCCTTTAAAATATTCCTTTTAGTTTTTGTGCTGGTAGTAAAACTTCTTAAACTTCTCAAAACTTAGACAATCCTAAACTATTAAAAAATGAGTACTCATTTAAAATTCAACTCTTGATAATATAATATTTTGTCCCTTTTCCTGCATAAAGTTACTCTAGTTTCATTCTCCACAGCTTCAAATGGTAGATTTATTCGCAAACATTTCAAAACTCAATTTCCTCCCATCATTCACTTCCCCCTGTCCTGTCTAAATATTCCCTTGAGAAAAAGGACTGGAAGGAGGTGTTTGTATGTCGCAATCACTAATAACTTTCCCCTGTAACAGCTCATTTTTTCTAGACCGTTCACACAGACAACTTCTGCAAACTTAATTTATATAAATACAAACATTTGGCGAAATTTGCATAATAAAATAAAAACCTTTTCCGCATATTGCAAAAAAAAAAATATTCTTAAAACACATAAGAAATACATAGCACGTCTTTGGTCTTTATCAATAGGAAATTGATTGATGGATGGGCTAGCCCATTTTTACGTTTTAACAGGACATCCTTCTTTCTCCAGTTTCAAGTAGTAGTTCCACATATTAACTGAGTAGAGGCGAGACTCGAGACCAGATATAATTTCAGGCAAACACTATGTTTGTCGTGGAAATGTTGGAGAAAGTGGGATAGAAAGCTGGAGACCGGAAGGGTAAAGAGTTTGATGAAAAAAGTAGGTTAGCACTATAGTTTTGATAGCAACAAGATCAGAGATGTGGACTTTCTCTGTTTGCCAGTCAGTAGTTCAATACAATTTATAGTGTAAATAGACCAGCCAATACCAAAGTATACCAATATCCTTCATGCTCTTTTAGACAATATGGACTATATTTACACAGAATCATTACTATACGGGTCGGCAAGGGAAAGTTTTCTGCAAACTTTTCTGCCGAATCCATCATCATCACGAATATCCTAGGAGAAAGAGTAATAAAAGCAGGTCGAACTGTAGTAGTTGTAGTAGTAATTGTATATATCGTGGGATGATGATGGAAGCTCCCAAATCGACACATCTACAAAAGGAAATGAAACCAGAAGAACAGAGGAGGTCGCTCTGGAGCAGAGTCGTAAAGTTAATGAAATTAATGACGCTGAAATTAAATTAATTCAAATCAACTCTTTTCCATCAACTAAGAAACATTATGGTAGAGCGTTGTAAATATAGATAGTGATAGTGATGCATAGTAAATTAATGCCAAAGAAGAAAGCAGAGGTTTAACGGTTTTACTACTCTTGGCTCTTTGGTCTCCAGTTCATTTAGCTGCGAATAAATTAATACTTCTTTAGGACCTTTTGATCCTTCTGCCACTCTGGGAATTTGGTGGACTAGTTTAGTTTTATATTTATGTTACTCCGTGACTAATTTTATTTGTGCTGTTTCATCTAAATTCATGATGATTGGACAATGTCCAAAATTATTACGAGCTTTTGTGACGGCTCAGATAATTTCATGCAGCTTTTTAGTATTCAGAGAGGGAGATTTTTGATTTTACGGGTTGCAAAACACTTTAAAAATGTGTTTCTAATGATATCAAAAAGCACAGAAGTGATCAATATGTTGGTATTAATATGTTTGTTTAGCGTTGCCGAACAAATAAATATTTACCCTCCGTTTAGTGAAATGGAGCATTAGAAGATGATGGCGAGTGTGTAATTAAAAACAAATTGCATTCGTTTGAACTGAACTACGTATTAGAAAATAAAATGCAAATGGTCCTCCATTCTCAAGAACAGCCAAGTAAAGCTCGGTCCCTACATTATTAGATGTTGGCAAAAGTGTTGAATTGTGGTAGAAAGTTTCTTGTGGTTTCCAAAACATCATCAGCTCAAAAGGCATTTTGGTGTGTTTCATAGAGTTCAGTTAGGTTGTGTTCTTTCTTAAACCTGAGGTTTGGTGGGTTGTGGGACTTAGTCAACTCCTAAATAAGTTTAAGAGACCGAGCGAAAGAGACTTTGGTTGGGTTGGTATTGTTTTGACATTCTTTACTTCTAAAATACATACTTCAGCTCCCTAAACTAAAATGAGAGTCTGATGTTCGTTCTTAATTCTTTCTGCATGCCACCTATTCCTTGTGAGCCAGTGGTTGGCATATAACTTATATCCACGAGATCCCATAATAATATTAAGGTATGTATTCGTATTACTGCATATCACTGAAATAAATCCCTGGTTTGGGCTACTATTAATCATTTTAAGAAGTTAAAGCTGTAGCAAACTTCGTTTTTACGTTTACTGCTTTCCTTAAATAACATATTAAGCCTGCCGTACCATGTGAAGTGAACTGAACTGAATTAAAAAGAAGTTTCGGAGAAGTTTTGATGGTTTTGTTGAAGTAACATACAAAACTGGTGCTTAATGGAAATGTATCATACTCCATCAGAAAAAACCTTTGGAGTTTCATACGAACATTCTAAAAGTGTATCATTGGGTTCCAATCGAAAACAAAAATGGCATTCCTCTCCAGATATAGCACGGCTGGAATTATTGTAAAACCTTCTATGTGTAATATTAGATATTAGTGATAAAACGTCATTCCAAAGGTGTTCCTATATACACAGTACAACAATACACAGATACTGGAAGGGCACGGGTAATTTTATTCACACGGAACTATATAATAATAATTTAGCAGTGACTTAGCACAACTAAAAAACTCAAAGAGAAAACAACAACTCACGATTAATGACTATTCCAAAAATGTTTTTTCTTTCCTCGTGTCACTTTCGTATATCTTTGTATTACTGGAAGTAGAAGTGCCATTACTAAAAGTTACCTTAACTTGTTACGACTTTTGTTTTCTTATAAACAGATCCTCTTATGCATACATCCGCATACTATAAAATGACCAAACCTACTGTCCTCATGCCTAACTTACTTAGGACAAAAGTCCCATGCATTTTTTGCTACTGATGTGCTGCGGTGACAATTTTTTTCTCCGGAGTCAACCTAACCAACGATATAACCTGCTCTGCTACACAGAGACAGACTTACAAGACTTTTTGTTCCTCCTAAAGCTCTGCCATTCTCTTACTTCTGTAGAAATTGTAGGAGGGATGACTCTATCATCACCCACATCTTAATATCCCGTGTTTTAACTGTATTGCCCCTCGGAGACGTTTATCAAGTTGTCTTTTCTTCTTACTAACAACGTTGTATCGTTGTTCTTCCTCGATTTTGTCTCGTTTTGTTTTATGTTCTCGGGTTTGTAAAGCTCTCCGCAAAGCAGAGATCTGTTCTGTTCTATTGTTTGGGTATTTGGTGTATAGAACGAAACACTGCTACTGCTATTTCAACAACTACCACCTCTACTCCTACTACTACTCCTACTACTGCTGCTGCTACAAACAGTGGTAGAGCTTCACACCCACAACGCGTCGAAGATGTAGGTTTGTGCAGGAATTATTTACAGATTGTTTTTCTCTCTCTTCATTTCCAGTCAAGCAGGAAGAGAAGAATGTAAACGGCTAGAAACCGAGGGCGGCTACTTTATAGAACTTTAGAGTATATAATCTACAAATACCGTTTTAGCTACTTATGAGATTATTACTTACCCACACGTGAAATAACGTCTCCCCAGATGATCGTAAAGGTAAAGGATAGATTGGCTGGGCTGCTTGGTCGAGACAACCCTATAGGAACTAAGTTGACGGTTCTATTGTCAAATGTAATTGTGAGGTTTTAGCTGATGATGATGATTGAGTAGATCGATGACAGACAGACAGGCTTTTGTTCTTGATTGTGATTGTTCTATTATATTCATACCATATAGGTTCTACCTCTGGTTCTATTTCTCTTAGTAAAACTAACCAAAAAACCAAAGTCTCAACGAGAGAAAGAAAGAAGCTAAAAGTGAGAGTAAGAGAAGCAAGGATTTCATTTTCAGACATTGTATATTTATTCCATAATACGTACAATCCATTCCTTCATACATTTCGTAACTACATAAATGATTCCTTGGTTTTTTGGCGTAATAAAAAAAAGACAGAAAATAAGTGGGAAAACGAGGAGGAATGATAAGAGAGAAAGTTGAGTGATTGCACTGTCAGCCATCCATACTCACCCACCACCACAGTCGTCTTTCGTTTAGCAAAAATACAAACAAATAACAATCCTACAACATAGAAAAAGACTCAAGAACTACAATCGTAATATATTGAGAAAACTCACTCAGAAAGACTGAAGATTTAAGACAAGAAATGAATGGTTTATTTTATTACCCAAGAAATCTACTAGAGAGAATAAATACATAATAAGATTATTGCTGTGTGAATATTGTTTTATTCAGTTCGCTCATGACTTTACTTGATGTTCCTTCAACTTCAACTGTTTAGCTGTCTGTCAGTCTGGCTTTGCTTGGAGAGTCCTGGAGCTAGTTACCTACATAGTATCAGAATGAAGTTAGAGTTGATGAGTTTATTTGTATTGCTTGACTCTTTTCCTGCATAAGATACTCTGTGGAAGAAGCATCTTGATTCTCATCATCATAGTTTATTAGGACGGTTACTTTATTGTATAATGAAATGATGGGGATGATGAGAGGTTCAGTAGTTTAAACGTGTCAGTTAATAATGATTTCTTTGAAATTACTGCAGCATAACGGCTGCTCTTTTATGGAGATTTAGTATTTAAAAGTGGTAAAACGGCTAAAGTAGCAAATGCATAAATTATTACTGCTACTTACAGTAATAATTTATCTTCAGCAGAAGTGCTGATGGAAGATTTAGTAAGTACGGTATATTATATTGCTGTATAGAAAAACTAATTTCACTCATTATTATTTTAGTTTAGTTTAGTTAGGCTTGGCCTATTGATTGTTAGATATTCTAGATAAACGGGGCAGCTCCACCCAGCTCTTCTATGTTCTTTGCTTAGCAAGGCTAACTTATATTCTGGAGCTGCAGTAGTAGTACTATTTAGTAGTAGTAGTAGTAGTGGTAGTAGTAGTAGTAGTAGTAGTAGTATAGTAGTAGTGTTAAGTTACATAGTTTCAGTTTCAATCAGAGTTCAACTAGACGAACTCAATCTAGAAGCTCATACAAACAGGCAGACATGAGTAGGACTGAGCAGATCATGGTAAATGGATAGACAGGAGTAGAAAAGTCTTCAAGAAGGCTTCAATACAAATAAATTTCCAAAGTTTTCTACACACCCATTCCTCCGAGAACAAAGTTTGTCCAACCCTGCAGCAAAGTTTGTAAAGTTAAGTAAACCTAAAAAGGGAATAAAGAAGTCTACTGAATAAGAAAGGAGAACTTTATTACGAAAGAAATGGGCTTTTACCTTGAATAATTAAATTACGTTTATTTATGTTTTCACTCAGAAGTTGACAGAAGAGAGAAGATCGAGGTGGCTTCATTTTAGTTTCCTTTTCTATAAATTAAATGTGAATTTTTATATTAAGTTTTAATAAGGACTACTTAATAATTAAGGTTATTTCTGCAGATTTTCATAGGTTTTTGCTCGTTCTTTGGAAACTTGTTATTCATCACGTTGTACTCTTATACAATTCCAGTTAGGAAATAAAAAATTTATATTTTTGTAAGCTCAGTTAAAATTACTTAAAGTAAAGTAGGTATTATTCAATCATTAAGATTAAGACCCCACCACTGTGCTCAGGCCTTTAAATGGTTAATAGTACACAAACAGCATCCGAAGATGGAAGCCAAGGAAGACAGTAAGAAAATAGCGTAATTTATTACTTAAAGAGAGTAAATGTGAAAGCAAGTTTACATGTAGACGGACATAGCGCTGTAATACGACTTGTTTTACTTAGCTAATCTCCCAAGTGCACAAGGAAAGTGTACATGAACATATCCTCGTTTCCTGTGAAAGTTGAGCCCAAGTAAAACTCCTATTCGAGTTTGCTAATGAATAAATAAGAAACGGAAAGTGAAGGAGGCGGGTCGGAGTTCTGAAGAAGATGAGTTATTTCGAGATCACATAGGACGACCTAATTCGCTGTCTTTCCAGAGATAAAGTTAGTAAACCGAAGCTATGTACTTCTACAACAACTAGTACTACTACTACGAATACTACTGCTACTACTACTACTACTCCTACTACTAGCTACTAGCACTACTACTACTACGACTACCACTACTAGCACTATTACTGCTACTACTACAAGGACTACTACTACTTCTTCTACAGATACTTAAGATTAATAGTTACTAAAATCAATGAGTTTACAATAACATATAAATAACTACAAACGTCTGTTTATATAGAGCATTACTTTTGGGAGTTAGAGAGAGCAAGTTGAATGAAACCTCAAAGGATCTTCACAGTAACTACATGAGGGCTGGTCCATGCCCCTACGAACTATGTATTACATAGAAGCTAACTTTATAGTTTCTAGTTTCTCTATTGATATGGATAAATTAACTGTTATTCTAAAGGAACAAGAGCTGCCTTGTTTCCAGTTGTACTTTCTAAAAGTTGAAGTAAAGCAAAATGGAGCCCAATATGCCTGACTAGGGCTATTAAGTCTTCCTGTAAATTAACGGGCAGCGGGTTTCATCCAGTTAGGAGGTTCTGTTGAAAGGGAAACTTAATTTGTGCACTTTAATTGAATATTCTGTTAGCAAAATCTTAAGAGGCCGACCACTATCCGGCACAGAAAGCCATTTACTCCATTTATCTAAATGTGACCCATTTTTACTCTTTGCAAGCACTGTCTGCTGTTCCTATTTAGAATAAACCGTTGTAAACGAGCGTAGCAAAGGGATGAAATTTTTGATTGAAACAAGAACGCTATGTGTTCGAAGTGAGCGCGCGACCCCCGCGGTGACCCTCCGATGACCCCCCCCCCCGGTGACCCCACCAGTGACCCTCCCCCCCCCAGTGACGCCCCCAGTGACCGTTGGGGGGGGGGTAGGGGCACTGTGAGACATCCAAACAGGGTCCAATGAAGCTGTCGTGGTTGTGGGATTCATTTGGTAGTAGAGTCTCACTCTGCCCCATCATGACCTTATGAAGGTCATAACGTTTGACCTTAGCTTACAGCACAATTTTGATCATTGTTTCGAAATGCCCTAGTGAGTACCTTTCCAATGATATCATGGTTGATAGGGGTTAGCATAAACGAAATTGTGACCTTTGACCCCACCCCCCTGGGGGTGGGACCGATTTCGTTCATATTCAACCTTGACATTGGTCGGGACCCCATGTATCGATATTCAAAAACGGAAGTTGAAAAAGTTGAACCTTTTTGGCGTGAGTGAGTGGAGACGTACCTACGCACGTACAGACGTACATAAAGTGCATTCGCATAAAGGGATTTCATCCCTTAATAACTACATTCATTACAACTACTTCAATCTCAACATGTGCAAAATACTCCAAAGGACAAACGGGGACACTGCCAACATATTTCTTACATCCAACCAACAGAAAGATAGCCAAGAAGGTTTACTTCGTACCAAAAAAATCCCCGATTACTCTATGTACATACACGGATATTTTGTGCTAATAGAAAGACATTTACCAACTAAATAATTCTGTGTACACACTCACTTGTCTAATACATTATGGAACATCGGGGATTTGTTTGCTCCTATGTTTTGTGGAAACAAGTTTAACTGGAAAGGGAAAGGGGTGTGGTTCTTCTTAAAGTAAAGTGAACTTTGCTTTCCTCGGGACTAATAAAAGATAGAAGGAGAAAGGCCGGTTGAGTAAAAGCACAAGTCATTATTAATTTGTGGACCTCTTAAATTGAAAAGAAAGCCCTGGAGTTTACACCAACCAACAAAACATCCCTAACCACTCCAACCAATGTTTCACTTACTAACGTACCTTATGATCGGAAATAGTAGTCCCTTTAAAAACTACTACCTATACTTAAGTAGCATTATTATTATTATCCATATTTAATTGTACGTTACAAGTAGACCGTAAAACCCCGAGAATTAAAATATTAGCACAGTTAGGGAATACACAACACATGATGTGGTTTGCTTTGTGTGTTTATTACTGAGTTTCTTACATAAATAAATATATATAAATTACATAAATATTATCATCTGCGGTTGTTGCGGTTAAATCACTCGTTCCAGTGACATTGTACGTATACGGATGATAAAAACCAATGGGAAAGTGTAGCAATCTATTTTTGATAATTATAAAGTAATTTTTGATGAGAAAAATATAAATTAATTCTAATTGTAGATCAGTCCAGGGTATTTGTACTTCACAGGTCGAAGCCTCATATTTATTTATTACTTTTTCAATTGAACCGTATATCCCGTTTGCATGCATACATGTCTCCTTTTATTTCTATTACTCTGTCCCAATATTGCGCACAAAAATTTGAGGTTTATAAGTTATCGTTGCATCCTACTGCTCCGCCGAAGAGTTAGAATGCAAGTCCTCCGAACGCTGATCCCGATATTGTTGACAATTGCTCCCAACAACAACCAACATAAGCATCCCACTAGTAGAGATTGTTGCCGGTGGTGGTCTACCATTGTTGAAAAGCTCCCCTAACCCAAGTCGTGATCGATACTCGCTCAGGTCCAGAGCTGAGATAAACCTGAAAACGATCCCTATTCCAATATGGTAGACGATCATCCAGGTTACTATTGACGGGTAGAACTCCCAGTTCATCTCATTATGAAATAGCAAAACTGAGGAGTGAATGGTCACATAAATCAGGGTCATTAGGGGAAAGATGATGTAGAACATCCAAACCAAGCATAGGTTTCTTTGGTCCCTGACTCTCAGTTTGAAGGTATTGGTCGCTCCGATTAGCAAAATTAGGTTCATTAGGGCGTGTAGGCCGCCCAGTCCTGCTGAATCGTTGTTGCTGTGCATGGAATGTACTAGTTGTAAGCAAATTAAAGTCAAAATAAGCAATATTTATGCATACTGCTGTTAAATACGGGTTAGAATAATAGGTTTACTTACGGAAATTTAAAGGATACAAGGAAGGGCATATGTGGAGGTATTTTTTTCGAATTTCCGGAATATAAGACATCGGCATAATGAGAATCCCTTGGAACTAAGAACGCAAAACATGTTTGACAAACTGCATCAACATTTTTACTGAATTTTACAGAATGGTGGTAGTAAATTACCATTCCTACGATTGCAACAGTTATTGCAGCACATCGATGAACTTGAGGCTTCCTGGGCGCTGGAATCCTCTCGTGTGCATTAGATGGGTCATCTGCATTAACTTTTCTTCCGTCAAGATCTCCACCACCAACGACATTAGCAGTTGGTCCCTCTATACGTAAAGGAGATACTTGCACTGGATTTGAGGCTGTTGGTGACGGCTGGCTTTCCAAAGTCTGCTCTTTGGGTTTACTGGGCTCTAAAGGTGCATTTTTAGGTAAAACCGGCCCTTCTTCTGTAGATAATGTATCCATATTCTAGCTTACTGAAGTCTGCTCTTAGGTATGATTAGGATGCATTACGAATTACACTTTACCCTGATTACAACTCTGCAGTACAAAACATCCTCGCGAAAACAAAAATATATCACGAAAATTTACCTTTACAAGTACACAGCTCAAAATTAACTGTACGAAAGCTCTGTTAACGACCACACAAGCATTAATTTAGTGTTGCTTAGGTATGGGAAAAAATCTTAATGACACGTAAACGTGCCTTCCGACCCGTTGTCTGCGCTCTGCTCTGTCTGTATAACGATTTTTATTTCAAATCTCAATCCTCCTTTTATAAATAAATAAACTAACAACTCAAAACATGCATAATTTCTCCAATAGAAACAACAACCCTCAACCCCAAAAAGCTTGGTTACCCACTTGGGGTTGGTAAGGCTCTGTTAAATTTCGTTTTTCCTCCTGAGTCGTCGGAGTCTTCTGAGTCTCCTGCAATAGCACAGGATTACTCGCTGCTTTAACCAATAATATCGGTGTAAGCGGCCTCGGTAGACCCGCACCAGTCCCTTCTGACTCTTCCTTGCTGTAAAGAAGTCTAATAAACCTCCAAACGACCCACTGTTCAGCGATGTAAACCAGTGTGAAGAGCAGAATCGCTATATAAATTGTCCAATGAAACTCCACAAAGAAGAACATAAAAAATCGGACTGCAAGAACGGCCATGGGAAAAATGGTGAAAACTCTCCAAGAATTTGCCAACTGCTTCCTCGTTGATTTCTTTAGCTTCAATTTCTGGAAATTCATTACTCCGACAAACAGTAAACTGCTAAAAAGCAAGTAAAACGTTCCAGCGATATACGAAACGCTATTCTGATCCTTTGGTTTCTCAGGGCTGTGTACTTTAAGGAGTCAAAAATAGTTACAGAGCTGAAAATCAGATTGCTAAAAGGTACAATTCAGTAAACTGAACAAAGGGCTCACAGAAAGGTTCCAACCAGGGACAGAAGTAATCTGTAACATAATTTCTCCTCATCTCAGGTACGTAAGATATTGGCATAATTGTAAAGCTATAAATCTGAAATAAATACCGTTTTTTCTTAAAGATTAACAAACCCCCATAAATAAAAGCAAAATAAATTTTATTTACCAACCATCCCCAAAACGGCAACTACTATCGATAGCAATGTGTACAACTTTCGAAATTTAATCGTGTGAGACTCAAAGCTATCCCCCTCTTGGCTTTCAAAAGATTCAGAACCAAGCAAGGGGGATAACTTCCTGATTCTAACCAGGTTATCTGCAAAGCGAACACTCGAGCTCTTTTTTCTGTTGGGACTGGCTGTCTCCACCTCGAACGAGAGAGACATCGACCTGGGGGACGTCTTCGCGTGGAGATCTATTTTAAGGATAGTTTAATATAGCGCGTTTAAACAGAACCTACTTCAGTGGTTTTAGCGACCTTGCAGGATAATTTGCTTTGGTAAAGTATTTATTACTTTTATTTACAATGTGCCTACTAAACTTGTATGAAGTTCGAGTAAAATATTATTACAGAAGAAGCGTTTTCAAGAAATGAAGATTTTTAAGAGTATTTGACAGCTTTTTGTACTGTTGCTTAGTTATTTTACCCTTACAGGAAGACACTCTATCTGTTTCATCGGGCGAGTAAAATAATTCGGAAAAGTCTTACTACAAATTACCTTGATGAATACTTTATTGGAAACCCCTACCCTACCTACATCTATGCCTGCATTAAAAAGAATGAATTTGCTTACTTTTAAAACCCCAAATGTACATGATCAATATCTCTGTAAAACTTTAATTTCCCTTTATTGACAGTAGTACAAAGCAGTCTAAATAAAGCTATGGTATTATAATATTTACTAATTAATGTCTCTCCGCAACCAAGTGCGGCTGATAAGGTTCCTGTAGCTTTTTATCATTACTAGAAATTCCCCCCTGCTGCTCTTGGGTTTCTTGACTGTTTAGTTGTTTATTAATCCCAACCAGTTGTACGGGATACTGGTCAGTAACAAGACTGCGCCGAGCCAGTTTGCGCTCTTTTTCTTTAGCATCAAGGATCCTTGTGAAGAATGCAACGAACCATTGTCCCAAGAAGTAGAACAAGGTCCACACCCAATCCAAGACGTATTCTGTATTCTTAGTACCACTGACAACATGGACTATGATAACCCTATAGCAAAGTAGCATCAAAGGGAAGACATTGAAAGCTCTCCAGGCGAGGAAAAAATTTATTCGGGATTGAGACCGCAGTTTTAAGAAGTTTAAAACTCCAATAAGTAGTAGGATATTGACAATAAATAGAAATCCCCCGAAGAGCAGGGAGACATGGCTCTGGTTAACCTTGACCTGTCCCTCGCTACTTGTAGCATTAGCGAGGGCAACCATTATTACACCAGGTTCTTTATTTGTTTTCATGTCTTCCTTCACACCAAAAACTTTAGTACCGTCCATTACTAAAATTACGTAGAAAGAGAGGCATTAAGAAATCTTAGATAAATAATCCTTAAAGAATTCAGTACAGCGCTTACTAAAAGGGTTGCACCAGGGACAGATTTCCGGGATGTGAGCTTGCATGGCTGGAACATAAGATATGGGAATGATGAGGGCGCTATCAATCTGCAAAACATTTTAAAATAGCCGAGGGTCGTTGCAGAAGGTTAAAATACTGAAGAATAAGCACATCTTCTTCGGTTCATACTAACCAATCCAACAATAGCGACAGTCAGAGATAGTAACTTCACTATACGCTGAGTTGATTGGGAATATCTCCTAATTTGCTGGCTTTTCAGTTCGTCCGAATTCTTCCAAACTTGCTTCCAGTAACTTACTTCATCTTTCCTTATCTCTTTCTTAAATTGTAATAAGGTTAAGAGCGATGGTTGCGGATGGGGGCTGACTTTAGCTCTTTTGGCAAACTTCATTTCTGATGATCCGCATGTGCTTGTGCTTAGCTTTTTAAAATTATCTTCGTTACTTTCTTATTGAGAAATCATTTAAAAAAGAACTACTTATGAGCAAACTCGCTTAATAGTATTATTTATTATTGCACCCAGAGCCTTTACAACCCAGAGGAAATTAATCACACGCTTATGCAGTAAATGTGACTGCTTGTGGTAGAATATGCAGGGATCCACCTTCATTTTATCCCATACACTTTTTCAGTTGCTTAGTTATTTATTTCTAGAAGGCTCAAAAATATCATTACAAAATATATTAAAATGTGTACAAAAACAACATTACGTTACTAATACAGTCAACAGTGCAACCACAAGTTTTGACACATAATTTTAGCAAGATAGTACAAAAGAATCGAACGTTATACACGTTCTTCCTATCTACTGCACAAATGTTAATAATGAAATGCACCGCAATACAAAGTAGGAAATAAAAGCTATGAAAAAAACCAATGTATTTCTCTACTAATCATATCAATCTCCAAACTTTATTGAAGTTACAACAACTGGTTCATTAGCCAATTTTTCTCCAACGACTTCCTGCCTTTGGCTGTGTTGACTCTGAACTAGCGGTGTAGGGTTTTCTCTCCCAAGAACAATTAAAACTGTCGGATTAGTAGGATAAGATCTCCCATTCCAGTTGCCGGTATTGTCATCGACATCTTCCTCTATGAACAGGACTCTTGCAAACTTATAAACTATCCATTCCCCACTCAAGTACAAAGTAATCCATATGACCGAAGGTGCGAGTGACATCGTAAGGTTATCAAAAGTAACTATTGCAAACACGACCGTGATCCCAATATGAATAGCAGTTAGACCCATCCATCCAGCGCAAATGTACTCCTTAAACTGGTTCCTTGGCAGGACATTATTAAGGGTTGCGATTAGTAGGAGTAGATTTAGTATTAGTTGGAAAATTCCACCAAAAATACGCCAGTTTCTTCCATCATCAAAGGATTTCAGTGGCAGGTGGGCTAAATAAATGTGGTATTACTTTTTAGAGGTGCTTGTGGCATAAAATCTTTCAAGGGTTAGGTATTGAACAAAATCACATACGAGTAATGAAAAACCAAGGTACGAAGTACCAATAATACTTCTTTAAGATCGCGTTAAAATGGATGATTATTATGAAGATACTGTCGATCTGAAATCAAGAGGAAATGGCATATAAAGCTTTAATTTATTTTCGATAATTTAGAGCCTTAAGACTTGCGAATGTTTTTTCGGTTCGTACAATTCCAAAGACGGCAACACCGAATGATGCTTTCCTATAGAAAAGTCTCCAGCCCCGTGGATCTGATTCCGATTCGTTGTTATTATCTTTGTGGTATGAAAAAGGTATTTGAGGAGTCTGGTGGAGTAGTATTTGGGGAGGATGTACCAGGTTCAGGACTTGTTGGACAGGTTGAGATTGATTTAGTTGACGAGAGTTGGGTTGTTGATTCGAAATCAAAACTTGAGGTGGATTATCTTGAAGGCTTTGGATGATTTTTCATGCTGAAAAGACGAGTTTTTTTCTAAATTCTTGAGAATTCTATGCAAAGAATATAGATAAATAGCACGATTATTTACGAGTTTATGAAAGCTGTTAAGGGAGGTTGCTTAGCTATTTTATTCAAATAGTGAAAACTCTACAGCCAGTACGGTCGAGTTCTTGACATAAAGAAATGATTAAAGAAAGCCGTTGATCCCAAATTAGTTCATAAATCATCATTTATTTCTCCATAACTTGACACACTAAGCACGAAAGTTCTTATTTTAAGCTTTTATGCCTCTTATTATCACTAAAATTATCAATTTCCAACGACAACTTGTTGCATGTGAGGCATCTGCGAAACTGCTGTAGCTTGAAACTGCTGATTGTAGGCCTGCTGCTGTAGTTGAAAGCTCGGTCTACGAGAATTACCAAAAACCTGCTCTACTTCAGGTTCATCTAAACCATGTCCATCATTATTCATCCCATAAAAAGATGGATTAAACTTTTGGTGGAGGAGTCTTCGGTATTTCCAAACGATGACTAAAAAGGTGAAGTAAACAGTTGACCAGATTAACGATGCATACCACAATTGCAGAGGTGCTACCAGGTTCAATCCAAGCGGATAGAATATGATCTGAACAAAAACCCAGATTCTAAGTGGGAATCCGATATAGCAAATCCAAGCGTTGCAAAATGAGAACCTTAGCTTGACATTTATACAACTACATGTTCACAAAAGTAGAACAAGGTTGAAGAATAAATGGATCGTTGCGAAAAAATGGTAGTAACCGTAGTACTGATTAGTAGACTTCTCCTCTTTCGTTAGTGCCACTTTAAGAAACAAGTGAAGCGTATACTTTAGTTTAAGTTTCGAACGTTCAATTGTTTAAAAACTGGATGCAAATTCAATTTAATTCACTCTCTGCCGGTATGGTAAGACTCACCTACGATATACAGCCAAAAATGATGCCTTCCCTGATCGATTTGCCAAGGAATAAAATTGGCCAATATGCTGTGAATCTGCAGGGAGGGAGGTAATGAATCAGAGACAGTCATTCGTTTTAATATGAAAGTAAAACCTCCTCCAAGCAGCTATGTGAGCCCAGTCAATTGTTTTAAGAATATGACCGCGGCCCGTTTGTCTTATTTAAGTCTGACTGCGTATTTGGTCCGGGATAGTCGCTGCGATCGTCTTTGTCCGACCTGATCAGTATCACCCGTTTATATTTATGTGGGGGCACAGCCCCCACACCCCGATTTCGTCCCCCAAGACTTTGGATTTTGGCAAAAATTATCGGTTATTTGTTACTTTTGAACAAAAGTATAATAACAATATTTTTAAAGCTTTTTACCCGATGGGGTCCAATTAACCCCCATGGGTACGTGAAACTTGGGATTTAGCAAAAATTATCGGTTATTTGTTACTTTTTAACAAAAGTAGAATACCAATATTTTTGGAAATTTCAGGCCGGTGGAGGTTTTTTTGACCTCCATGGGTCACTGCATGGTCCGATCGGGCTGGTTCACGTACTGAACCTTCGATAGCGTGCCCGGACCCTGCATGCCAAATTGTATCGGCGTGGTATCATTTTTTCGAGAGTTATCGAGGTCATACACAGACAGACAGACGGACGGATTGCGTGGCTACATTAGCCCAATTGACTGGGCTAAAAATGAGTAAGTCGAGTGAGACTTTCATTTCCAAACTTACAATCCCCAAAATTCCAACAATTAAGCTTCCCCTTTGGTACAGTTTCTTGTTAGCTGGATTTGGAGAAGCAAATATTCCATACCGGTTTATTCCAGAGACTCCTGTTGTGCCGTAATAGTTGGGCATAGGAGGTTGAACTGGGATCATAGTGGATGGTTGATGAGGATCAGGATTCACGGCTACTACAGTTGGAGTAGCAGTATTTTCGGACAGCATGTTCAAATCCTTATTCGAAATCTGATAAAGATTCAAAGAGACTGATTTTATTCAACCCTCTTTTAATTATTACTTTTTATAAAGAATGCTCGGAAATCTGTCAATTGTATCCAATCTTCAAGCTCACGGCCAATAAACTTTATTATTTGTTTATTGGCCGTGCTTCAAGCTACTTTACATACTGTACCTAGCTTTCCACAGCAACAACTCACTGAAGTAATCCAAATCTTATGATAATTTTCACTTCCATGTCCATGTGGTACATTTGGAGAAACCTTCAGCGTATTTGTGATAATATCTACACTGTTCTGAAAGAACTTAATAAATAAACACTCAGCATGAGAAGAGAATATATACCTATTCTAGTTACAACTTCTGTAGCTTCTGCAATATTTTCCTCCCTTTATTTAAAATATTTACCATATCATACACCAAATCGAAGCAATAATTCCCCCTTACAGCCAGAAATAGAGTATAAGAAAATCAGTGTTTCTTGATTAACGTTATAATTTAATTTCCGGATTCCATTCTTGCTTTTACAATATCGTTGTCATCCTATAATTGAATGTCTCCCATTTCCTTTCTATTATTCTGTCCAGTCAAATTCCTTTTTCCTACCAATCCGATCTCCTTTTTAAGATCTTAAGATTAATTTCTACTCGAGAACTTAAATAAAGTGAAGAGGTGGAACTGGGGAGGTAATTACATGGGAATTTTAGCATTCGCCAAACCATCTTTTATCTCCGCTATCTTTCTTTACATTTAGCTCATTAAGTTGCACATAGTATAGCGTATTGGATAATGGCCAACCCTTTCTCTTTTGGACGGTGTAACAAATCTTGTACATGGATGAGTCTCTTGCTGGATATCTTTCATATAAATAGATCTATCTAGCACACTTTCAGTTCGTTAGTTACAATAGCAGGACAAGTGGAAGTATACCAGGTAATTGGACTCGGGCCGATCGTTTATATGTGAATACTGCAGGAAAAGGAAAGAAAGCTGGAAGTAATAGTAAAAGCCGGAGTAGGAGTAGTTGTAGTAGAAATACTAGTAGAAGTAGTAGTAGTCTTCCTTATTGTACTATTACTAATAGTAGTAGTAATAGTAATAGTGCTAAAGCATAACTAGGTGGAAGTGGTTCATTCGATTGATTAAAGTTCCCAGCCCAGCAATGATCATCAGCCTCAACTCTTCTGGAGTAGTGACTTCCCACCATCATCCTGATCATCATGATCAAATCACCTGACGGGAATCAACCCGATAATCACAATCCTGTTCACTCGTCCCTCCCCAGAAACCCAATTCACTCCATTACTTTCTCTTATTAGACTCTCTCCATCTTTTCTACTTGAAGTACACTTTTAGATATCGTTGCAATGGATGATATTGGATTTGATTGGAATATCCCATAGAAACCTACTCTCTATCCACCTACGTAGTCATTCTCGCAGAAGTCAATAATAGAAAAGAGGCAGTGAGTACTTTGGCAGGGAGTTCCAATTGATAGAATTCTTCATGGCATGTGATTTGATATCCAAATCCACGTAATGTAATGAAGGTAGGTACGCAGGGAAGGTTGATTATCCTTGGATACTCTCCGAGTGGCTTCCTCCCGTGTTGTATCTATCGGATCTATCTATAAAATTTCACATCACATCTTGAATAACCACACCCTCAAAGCCAAGCATCCACCTCATCTTTTCTGTACTTCAGCTTGTAGAATTCTACGTAATAATAGAGAAATACATACATAGATTATCAATAGTACACAGAAAATGCAGTAGCAGTTGTAGCAGAACATGGAGAAAATTTGTTCTTTACTTTCTCTCCTCATAAGAAATCCAATCTGGTCCGCCATCCTTTTGATCCCTTTTCGAATCGTTCTTTGGCTGAGCTTTGACATAAAATTTTACAGCTATTACATCCTCCTATTATTGACTACCACTGCTACTACTACAACCGCTGGTTGGAGGACTTTCTCATCGACTGTGACTGTCTGCGGACCTGCAAGATAGATACTGAGGGTACTACGATGATGTAAAAAATGTTTAGAACGTTGGCAGTGTATTATTTGCTAGTGCTAAAAGTAATACTATAAGTATGAGACAACTTCACACACCCATACACATAGTTTCTAGGCTATATTTAGTCAGTAGTAGCTACGGAGTGGTTGGAAAGAATGTAACCGAGTGAACATCCAGTTCACGCTGACGTTGACATTTATCCTGCGATTTAAAACTTTCCATTGTCCAGAGGAAACACTTGAGCTTTTTAACAAGGACTGTAGAGTTTTCTCTTCAACTACTGCTACTCTTGCTACTACTACTACTACTACTACTCCTACTACTTACATGAAACTTTGGGGGAAAAGTCTCTGTTAACAGTTTCAAGTGTTTCTATCACGTTTCAAGATCCGCTACTTCTTCTATTACGTCTTATACAACTTTTCAAGATGGTTTAAAGAAGATACTGTGAAAATCGAAAGTCAACTATTCATCCGAAAGATAAGAAAAATCCTATTGCAAAGGACAGAACGTTTGAAATAATAATGAGAAGATAGATAAAACCTCAAAGAAAATCACGAAAAGAAAATAACATGGAGAAAGTTAAACTAGAGTTTCCCTAGTCCCTTTACCACAGGAGATTTAACAGGTTTGGTACATATACTTTTTGGGATTTCGCAAGTCTCTGATTCGATTCTGGATGATGGGATCAAGATCATTAAATTTTACTTGAAAGATCCAGGTCAATCCACGGAAATTATTGGAGGATAGTAAGGAGGGTCAAGTCAGAATAGATATCCACAACTGAAAATTGCAAAGGTAACTAACTCCACTTTATGTTTAGGTTGTTAGAACCTTTATTTTTTATTACTAGGTATCTCATACAATTCACAACGGCTCTGCGTGTGCTGGATTCCGTCAGGGAAAGGCGATCGCAGTTTGGAACAAATTATTATTACGATTATTACACCCTCTTGATACTTTCCTCCTGTATATTTCTCATTTGGCCTGTAATAGTACCAAATTTCTGCTGGATATCTGAACTTGCAAAAAATCCCCACATAGCATAGAATCAAATATCGAAGGCTTCGCACTTATCGGTTGGGTAGATACGGCCAAAACCAACTGTCTCCTCCCTTTCCTAACTCCTTATTGCCCGTAACAATTTGACCCTTATGAAATAGAATCCTGGGAAGATTAAAGTTCAGATTTACACCGGGTAATAAACTAAAAGCTATTGCTATAGAATGAAAATAGGATAGGCGGGGATGAGCTAGTATTCCGTAGTACTTTTTATATAATTGTCTGAACCTTTTGCACTTCTAAAAGTTACACATATAAGAAAAAGCTACAACTGGTGATAACTTTTTTCCGTGGAGAAAACAAATTGCACAACTATCGACTTTTCCTACAAGTTGGGGCTTCTTTATGGAGCAGAATTAAAACCAGGATATCCCTAGCTAGAATATATACTTTTTTGGATATCTCTTCTACTTTTTATACTCTCACAATAAATCTACTCTTGTCAATCTCATCGTTCCTTCCTGTTGTCCAGCCATAATTGACGGACGAAGTTTTCAGTGAAGGGAAGAAGGATATAAAGTCAAACGTTAAACTTGTCTATTATTTTTTAAAGCTGTAAGAAAGAATGCGTTTGCATGTCAGAAGATCCTAGGCGGTATGATATTTTTTCAGCCAAAAGTAACGGAACACAAAAGCTACAGTTTACAAAAATAGCCACCCATCGCGAAACTGTTTTACACAATCATGCCCAACTTTCTCTCTAAATATCGAAAGAAGGAAGCAACTGATTTCAGCTTGATTACGCGCAGAATAATACAAACAACTACAACCATACTCTTATCTTTCTCTATAGGTTTGCAATAATCTCTTGGTAAAAGTTCCCAAAAACTTCGGGGATTCAGTAGACTTATCTGTTGTATTTTTTGCCAAAGGGACTTTCTAACTTGTGATTTGTGAAACGTTTGCTATTTTACAACTCGAGAATGAATCAGAATCGATGTAAACGTATTAAAAGAAAACAACAACGTCCCATGCGGTCAGGGCAAATGATTCTTGGAAGTCGATCGACATCGACACATGTCCTCCTAAATACAACTGCCTTTGGCTTCCTAGAGAGAATAATAACCTCAAGCTGACATACTCTCAAGATATATGGTTCCGTTTGAGTTGTTTTTTAACATGGGATATTTTCAATAGATTAGGAAGACTACCGTTTACAGTGTTCGTATGGTATGCTGGAGATTCTTCTTCAGTTCGTCTGTAAATAGTTTTGGGTAGATTCTGCAGCCTATTTTTATTACAAAGTTGAAGCTACGCTTCAGTAGAGTTTCTCTAAGGAATTTTTACTCGCCATGGAACATTACAGCCAGCCCAGCTTGGTCAACTCGTTCCACTGTGGCTGTCTTGGAACATAAATCTGACCCAAATGAATTCCTCCATACATGGAAACAGTTCTTTGAGAGAGTTTCAGCATACATGGAACGAGTAGTGAAAGTAAAAGCTAAGGAATTTTATTTTCTATGGGATAACAGAAATAAAGTAAAAGTCAGCAGCCTCCTCATGTTTATGACAAAGTACAAGTGCAGCTCTTCTCTCTGCTGAGTTGTACTTCTAAAAAACTGTCTCGACCCATAATCATAATTCTGGATTTCGCAAAAGAAAAGGATAAACCCATATTTTACCTATTTTAAGAAACAGCTAGTGGGGCCGTCTAGACTTGTTAGAACATTACTTTTACTTTTGTAGTAATGATTTTAGTTCAACATCGACTACTACTACTACTACTTACTACTACTACTACTACTACTACTACTACTACTACAACAACTACTACTACTACTACTTACTACTACTACTACTACTACTACTACTACTACTACAACAACTACTACTACTACTACAACTACTACTACTACTACTACTACTAATACTACTACTACTACTAACTACTACTACTACTACAACAACTACTACTACAACAACTACTACTACTACTACTACCACTGCTACTACTACTACTACTAATACTACTACTACTAACAACTACTACTACAACAACTACTACTACTACTACTACTAATATTACTACTACTAACAACTACTACTACAACAACTACTACTGCTACTACTACTACCACTACTACTACTATAACAAAATCTTTAAGTCTTTACTCTAAACCCTCATTCCAAGAGTCTGACTCTTCTTAAAGAAATACAACTTATGAACCAGGATACCCTAACTTAGCAATTTTGGGTGAAAGTTGCGGTTTTTTTCCTACCAAGCTGCGGAGAAATATGAACATTATCCTAACAAACAGCACAGATTTATACTGGAACCCACTCGGTTTGCTTGCAAGGCAGGCAGTTGTCCTGTCAGTCTATTTTTTATGGACTTCTCTAACCACGCCCGGCTCATTTATTTAGTAGCCAAAAATGAGGAATGAAAGTACTACTTGCCTCATCATCCTCATGTATATATCAGCTTGCAAATTACACTGACAATTGGGCTTAGAAAATTACTAACAGCTCGGTCAATGTCAGTATAAAGTCACAAAGGAAATATCTTTACATGCAAATATAGGACGATCATCATGATTTAGTATCAGAACACAGACATTCTGCAAAATCCTAGAAAAGGTTGACACTTCCTAGAAATTCGTGTCATAATTTTTCGAAAGTTGTGGTATCTTAAGGCTTAGATTATTAATTTACAATTTGCACAGCTCTCTCCATTTATCTAAAAGAAACAGAGAAACGGCCAGAAAGTTGTAGCAGAAAGTAACTATTCCTCCTCAGTCCTTAGATACTGCAAAATACTGAATTTTATAAAAACCATTCATTCAAAACGATACCCATCTAAATTCTTATCTTGCCAATGTCATCGTTCTTATTGCCAGTAAGAACCACAAATACCTACTGTCAACTACAACCCTTCCTGTACTAGAAGTTAAAGTTAGGCATAATAAATAAATAATAAATATGAATATTCTCCTGTTAAAGTCGACTAAGGTCAATTTTTCATATTTAACGGCCTTCATGCTGGAAGTACCTACTAAACAATATTGCAACAACTACTCCCATGGGTGTACCACTTCTCTGTACATTTTATTCAAACCGCAGCAGAAGCATCAACCTCTAATCTCAACACTGAACTAAAAACTAGGTAACTATACCTTGCCCAATTTCTCGATCACTAGGGAGGATGGCAAAGTATCTAACTCTTTTTAAGTGAGCAGTTACCTCCTTATAGTGAAAAAAGTAATGAGAAAAACTTTAGAGCTGTAGTTTCTAGTCTCGTCCTGACTCTAGACCAAAGCGTCTACTACTACTACTACTACTACTACTACTACTACTACTACTACTACTACTACTGCTACTACTTCTAATACAACAACTACTAATACTACTACTACCACTACTACTACTACTACTACAACTACTACTACTACTACTACTACTACTACTACTACTACTACAACAACAACTACTACTGCTAGTTTTAAGACCACTTAACATTTTGAAAGATGCTTGCTTATCTGCACAAGTACTGTATCTTGTGCAATCCCTTTATAAAATATAATGATGATGATGATCAGAATACTCCGGCCGGCTGGAGCTAAAACTCCAGAAAAATAATACATTCTCCTAAATCTTCACTGGGTCATTGTTAATAGCATAATTTTCCATTATCATGTACCCTCTTGAAAAATTCACGAGCGTTCCTAGACTTCCAAAGACGTCTGTGGATTACCATTAGTTCTGCTACTAGTTAGAAATATTGCTCTAATTTATACTATAACTAGTACTACTACTACTACTAATCCTATAACAACTACTACTACTACTCCTATAACTACTACTACTACTACTACGACTACTACTACTACTACTACTACTGCTTCTACTTCTACTACTGCAACTACTAAAGTCACATCTAATAAATTTATCCTTAGCCCCGCTATGTTCATAAGAATTAAGGAGCAACCGCATGAAAATAAAATGGACTACACTTTGCAAAAACCTAGATTTTTAAGAGCCATTTACCACAGCCTTTTTTCATTTTATACATTCTACTCTCCCATCCCAGCAGCTCTGGCTGCTGTATTGTAGTAGAATAATAAATATGAAATAATGTCATGATTAAAAGAAGGAATACAATCTACGAGAGTTTATGCCAGCTTAATCTAGCTTTCACGAGGTCGACCCCACCAGACAGTTTCGCTAACAGCTTGCAATTTCTGAGATAAATTGAACCAACAAACCGAGATTGCTTTACGGACCGAGTAAAAAAATTGAACCTTCCGAGATACCTACTTTATAAGGATGTCTTCTTTAATTCTTCCAGTTTAATAAACTCAAACTACATTTGCCGTACCATTGTAAATTTTACGTTTATCCCTATCTACAACCCGTAGTGATATGTTAGCTCACTTTAATATCTGGCTCTGGCTGAAAAAAATCGGTGTTTCGCTCCAATAAGCTCCATACTGGCAGCCTGTAACTAAAAATTAATTTCTCTTCAACACAAGGAATAATATATCGATTTAATCAGCAAGGGGTCCAATATCACCATAACTTTCCCCCGAAATAACTCAGTATATTTTGAAAAATGTCGCTATTGTTCTCGAGGATTATGAAAAAAATGACATAAATTTAAAATGGATTCGTCAAAATCCCTCTTCCTTTCGGATTTCATTCATAGTTCAATAATAAATTAAATTCCCTGAGAAAGATTTTGATTTAGGGATTTAGCGGAAGGATCCTTCTCTATCTTATCTTTAAATGTACCGTTCTATATTTTTCCCTATGTGGCCATGAACATCGGTATCTACTTATATTTTTGGGGTTAAGAGGTATTTTATGATACAGGGATTTAAATTGATTGGATTGGACTTGCTCTAAAAGTCTTGGCTGGGTTCCCCTCTTCGGTTTATTAAACTTCGACCTACTTTACTCTCCAGAACTAAATCTATCTTGCTAGATGGCTTATGGCCGCTTTGAATAGCTGTGCCTTATCTAGTAATGTGGGGAGGATAGCTTGTATCTGAAATTAATAAAAATCACGTCTCAATCCTGAATCTTATTTATGGGCTGGCAAGATATTCCATCCTGATTTCATCCCATCCACGAGCGGCAGCAGAAGATCTCAATTCCATTTGGAAATTCTTATTCTATGATGCTCTTAAATAGATCAGTACAACAAAGATGATACCTTTTTTTATTTAAGTTCAAAAATATAACATAACTATAGAACATGCAGGGCTCTACATGGAATGAAAATTGTCTATAAAGTATGTCACTAGTTCATCATTGTAGTAATTTTGCTACTTTTACTACTTTTACTACTACTTTTACTACAATTGCTACTACTTTCTGCTACAACTATCACCAAGTTGAAAGTTAAAGTTATTTGCATAGGGAAATCAAGCTACAATCTCATAAGAGGATCAGAATTCAGTCTTCAAACTTTTCTTCGAACCCTCCTGCAACTTTTACTACTACTACTTACCAAAATTATTTATAGAGAAACTAGTTTTCATTCTCTGTAAAATATTTTCATTCTCAAAATATAAAAATTATCAATGCTCGCTTCCAATATAAATTCCTCCTAATGAAGTTGGTATCTCGAGTATTAATTTTTCATTCGGAATCAAACCTGATCCTTCACTCGCTTTTACGAACGAACTTTATCCCTGCCTAACTCATCCAGGCCTTTCTTTCATTTCTCTCCATTTTTACAACGAATTCATCGATCAGATTACCAGGATTAGGAGACTCTCATTATTCCCTATCGATTGTATTTTTAGCATGGCTTAACTCTTTTTCTCCTGAGCAGAGCCAGGCTTTTTCACTCCTTGGAAGAAATCTTAGCTCCTTTCCATATTTTAGAGTGGCTGGGTACTCAATAATTGAAGCTGAGTAAGACTTTTAACAAGTTTGACGGGTCTTCAACACCGAAGATGAGAGCTTAGGCCGGAACTTTGTATATTTTATGGAGGAAACAGGGCTATAAGCCCATTGTTATATTGATAATTATGGCCTACATTTTTCCAAAAAGTTCCTTTATACAACTTGAACTTATCTTTTTCCCCAGTCAAGTTAGAAATTCTTCTTTAACCTGCCTTGGAGTACAACTAATACTAATACTACTACTAATATCTGTAATATATTCTGAAACCTTACCTTAAACGTAGTCTCGTAAAACACGGTTACCCGAAATCCTGCTAAACTTTGTTAAACTGCTGCTGATGTTTCTTAAAAGTAAAGTAATCAGTATTTTCCATACGGATCCTCCTACCAAGGCCATATAACTACCTAACCGACTTATTTCTTGAGTAAATTAACCCACCCACCCACAGAGTAGAGTAGAACGGAGCCAAGTGTGTAAATCGTAAGTGACGAAATGGAGAAAGGGCTTAGCCAACTCTTTGAAATCGTGATACAATCGCAATCCTCCCTACCGACTGCTCCTTGTTTTCCTCATTTCTCAGTCCTAGAAAGACCTTGGAAGAAAGTCAACTTGGCTAAATGAAATGCTAATGGAGAAAGTCTCTCACAAGGTACTTTGTATTCTGGATACCACTGCAACTCTGCGGGTTATGGGAATAAAATAAAGCAACGTACCAGTAAAAGTAGCGGTAGTAGCAGGCATATCCAATGGTAGTCGTATTAGCATTAGTAGAATGAGTAGTAATAGCAATAGTAATATGAGTAGAAGTAGGAAAAGTAGTATTAGTAGCTGTAGTTGTAGTAAGTGTAATAGTAGTAGTAAAAGTATAAGTAGAGCTTATGAAACAAAACTCTACCTAAGAAATTCGCAGTTGTTTCTTGCACGCTAGATTTCTGCTAACGCAGAAGCTATATACATACGAATATATAGTTATACAACTTTGATGAACTTTATGTAAGAAGAAGAAAGTGTGTCCCAATTTCATGATGAGTTTATTCCATCTATTTTGCTATAAAAGCCAAAAGAACAGAGCTATAGCCACTACGCCCACAAGTCCTGCAACGATTCTAATGAAAGGCAGCGTGGATAAGTTGTAAACGTGAGTGAGACAGGTTCTGAAATTGGAGCAATCTAATCCCTCTCTTAAAACCCACAACCGCTGATAGTTCTAAAAGTGTAACGAAAGTAAGGGAAAGTCAGCACATAAGTTAAGTAAACTAACCAAAAAGGAAATTAGGACAAGCAGGGATTTAAAGTTGCTAAGTTCGACCTTTCTTCAAGTTAATTATTGTAAGAGCCAACTAACAATACGACCTTTGAATGTAAAATTAACATGGTCGAATTTTATCGGAGGATGTCCTCTCATGGCGATTCTTATTAAGTCAAAATAGTACTAAAAGCATGTCACAAACTTATCCAACCAACTTATCATTTTATTTTGCACGAATTAAATCCATTTCATTTTCATTTCCTCCAAAAACGCTCCAGTTGAACTTGGCTCCAGATACACAGTCACAGTCGAAAAAAGCTATCATTCTTCGTATCCAATCTTCTCTCTCTCGGTTGTTTGTATCCTATCGGATCGTGATAAATTATCATTTGTATAAAATTTGTGTTTCATCACAAACCCGACCAGAATTCAATGGATCGGGTCGTAAATCTTTCTTCCTATTCCTCCTGTTTCTCCATTCAAGGATGAGTGAAATGGGCGTGGAGGTAGATCCCATCCTTGGGAGTTTCGGTGAATCCACAAGGACGACCATTATTCTGCTCTCTCTTCTACAATATTTATATCTCCATCCTTTTCTGGATGAAAGTCTGCCTCTTCTCATATTACTTCACGCGTTTTACATTCATAGTTTTGGTAATGCCGAATCATACATTACATAACGTACAATACAATGTATACAAATACATATGCACTTATTTCAAAGAGTGCAATCTGCTAGCTCTGCTTGGTTCCTTGCACCGCCTCGTTGGCTTTGTCGAGGCCGAAGTCACAAATAATATTGATATCTACAATCTAGTGCATACATAAGCGGAACAATGGGTTATCTGTTTGAATAAATAGTATGCAAATAAGGCTTTTAGTATGATATATTTTGGTACCTTGCTTATATATTTTGTTTGAACTTTAGCTAGAATACATACGCTCTAAGTGTGACTTCGTAAGTGAAAATGCACCAAGGAAATGATTATATTTTTACCGTTACTTTTACATCCACCCACTCACATTTTCAGACACAAATGTATAAAGTTCCGCATGCATAATGCATTCAGAAGGGCTGAAAAAACAAACAAGCAAACAATATATTTTTCAGCAGGAAGTAGGTAACACTCTCAGGAGTAAAAAGCGTGGACTTTAGAACTTTACTTTTAACTAACTGGATATGAAAGACAAAGATACTTGAAAAGGACTCCCATCTCTTTCTTTTTAGGAGGAACAAGTCAAAGTAGTTTGACAATAGTTATGGTAAAAGATTAATAAAATATAGGAAGGTTGATGTGTAGAATTTCTTGTCATGCGATGCCTTCAATAGGCCGCGTCGTATAATCGGGTTTAGAATACAGAAAAAATGCTGGAAAATATACCTAAATGCTCAAAACATTCTAGCTATCTACATGTAGTTTTTTCCTTGTTTTTGCAAAGGGATAAAAGTGAATGAAATATAAATCGAATCAACTCACGGGAGATAGGGGAAAGGATTCACAATTCATACAAAAACCTACGAAAACCAGTAGTGGATCCAGCTCATGTAAAAACACCCAAGATACATGACCAGATAAAGTGTGAAATATTACTTTTAGAATAAATCAACCAGACTTTTCTACCATTGTCCGTCCGTCTGACTCTTTTACACTTTTTTATTGCTGAAAGTAAAGTTTAAGGGAAAAGTAGAGAAAGTACAGATAGACAGTTGTGCACGGAGAAGCAGAAAAGTACGTATTTGGGGACAGGAAGGAAACGAGTGAGAAAGAGATTAGTTTTAAGATTATTTAATGCGTCGAGTTTAAGGTTTTTTTAGCAAGGGAAACTAAAAATCCCTTTTTCGGTATAGGTATTTAAAATTCATATTTTTAGATAATTTTTATTTCAAGAGCTTTTCTCTTTACTCTTGAATTTATTCATCCGGTGCAAAATTCTTTCTTCCTCTTCATATAATTTTATTAAGCTTGCTTATAGTCAGCAATAACTTGTTATAACATTCTTCATTAAAGTCTTCACATTTATTTCACAATGAAAAATTAATTAATTCCCAAATGATAGGAAACCTGCATAACAGCTTTACCACGCTCGTTGCTTCCTTTCTTGTAAATTAATAGTACATTGAAATTATGCAATACGACAGCTCTAAAGACAGTTTAATAGGTTACACTGTGCTAAATACAATCCATACCTTAATTCCAATACCTGCTTTCCTTCCTTCAATCATCTACCAAAGCAAACCAACAGCTAGTTGGTGCTACTTTGCATTAGTTTGTCTTCAAACTTTTCAATACACCTGCTGCAGCTCCTTTCACTGACTATCTAATATAAAGTTTCATGCATCGCATATATCTACGTATTAAATATTCCAAATAAGGGAAAACTTCAAGCCCCGCATCTCAGCTAATACTAAGAAATAGACCGAGGTTGAGAGGTTGGATGTTGCTGAGGGACTTGTAGCATAAAATATGATATACTGGGTGGCCAGAAAACATTGACTGTTAGCGAATATTTTTTAGCCAAAAATGCTCAGAAAAGTAGCCCGTTTCCA
>JAQFZX010001378.1:0-30801 GCA_034682405.1 Hydroisotoma schaefferi | reverse complement strand
ATTATTACATTACAATTACTCTAGTATTTAGGAAAGTAATCAATTTTCAATTTTTAATTACTTTGTTGTAATTGATTGCATTAATTGATTGTAATTGTAATCTAATACCCATCCCTGTGTATTGAAAATGAAAACTTGGAATTGGATAGAACGATCATCTGCAGCAGCCACCGTCATTCGATCTCTACTACTACTATGCACCGTACTCGGTGTCTAAGGAATGAGTATGAAACTTATGGGGGTATCAATTCGGTGTTTAAATGTAGCAAGTTTACACAGAGGTAGTAACAGGACGAGGAGGGATAGGGAGGATGGATTGCGGATTGCGTGGTCGGATAGTTGAGCATTTATCTAGAACAAACGATCGTTGGCCAACAAAGGTGGATGCTTAATTGGAAAATCCAGGTGTAGAAAGGAAATCACTTGTCAGCCCACGAATTGTTTTTGTTCCCCTCTTACACTATAAATAAATAACCTCCTCCTGGCCTTCGTAAATTTTTGGAGTTGAGGATATGAGTAGAATAAGACAAAGATCCTGGAGAATGCGGATTAAAAATATTAAAAGTTTACCTGCCAAGTTTATTCTAGGTTGCTTTTTACAAAACTCAAGGCCAACTAGTAGTATAACTTAACCGAAAGAATTTGTAGAATAGTACCAGAACCCCTTTCAACTTTTCCTTGCTGCATTTTTGACATCTTATTTCCACTTAAAACCGGACTTCTGATAGTTTTAATGTAAAATGAGGTGACATTTTTCGTAATTTGGAACCCCAACGGGTACTTAAGTAGATTTGAGTCCTTAGAACGGTTCATTTTGGGGACAGCAACCAGATTTGTTTACTTGGTTAACAAAATGTTTCATTTATCAGTAGGATTTCACACGCGCGGTGTGTGTGGAGTGAGCGCGCGGTGTGTGTGGAGTGAGCGCGCGGTGTGTGCGGAATGAGCACGCGGTGTACGGAGTGAGCGCGTGGTGTGTGCGGAGTAAGCGCGCGGTGTGTGCGGAGTGGGCACGCGGTGTGTGCGGAGTGAGCGCGCGGTGTGTGCGGAGTAAGCGTGCGGTGTGTGCGGAGTGAGCGCGCGGTGTGTGCGGAGTGAGCGCGCGGTGTGTGCGGAGTGAGCGCGCGGTGTGTGCGGAGTGAGCACGTGGTGTGTGCGGAGTAAGCGCGTGGTGTGTATGGAGTGTTTGGAGGAAGTACACGGCGTGTGCGAAGTGAGCGCGCGGTGAGTGGGGAGTGTTTGGAGGTAGTACGCGGCATGTGTGGCATGAGCGCGCAGTGTGCCCGTAGTTTCAATTCGCTGTCTATTGAGATCTTGTGAATGCTTTTAGTAAAAGACCACGCGCCTTAAGCAGTGGTTGATTTGTCTTATTGAGACCTTTTAGATACTATTAGCAAAAAGCACGATCAAGAAATTTGAATATTTCGCGTTTGACCTTGCTGCGCGGTCACGAAAGGTCACAGGACAATTTAAAGTAGCGTTTTGAATTCTACAAGCAAATAGCTTTAAAATAACACCCCACTTGATAGGGCTTGCTAATTAAACTTTTGGTGACCTGTGACCTTTTGACCTTGAGGGGTGTAGTCGAAATCGCCCATCTTCAAACTTACTTTCTACTTTGACATCAATAACTAAAATTTTAGGCCAACCCCCATTAAAATGATAAACAGTTACGTTCGTAACTAGTATGGAGTAATGCTAAAAGTAACAACCCATCTTTCTCCCACGGTTCATCATTAGAGAAGAAGATCTTCTCTCGAATCTAAAGTAGTAGTTTCATTTTATAGAAAATATTCTAAAGAATAGTAGGTACTCATGAAGCTTTATTTTATACACAAGTTTGGGTACAAGCTTGGAAATCTCAAAAAAGCTCAAAATATACCCTGATTTTTAAGATTCCTGCTTTTTTTTTACATAAGTCCAATACTTTCATTGCATATTAAGTACTATCCTGCCCTCGACTGAGAAATTTGTAATCGAACGATGATAATTTTATAATTTTACGATGAACCACTTTCCTAGCATTCCAGTTCAAAAAGTCGAAATATTTTTTAAATGACGGTCTAAAGTAACTTTAACTACTATGATTAAATTCTTCTTTACGCAAAGAAAGAAGCATTTCATTATTACCCATGGGTTTTATCGCTTTTACTAGTGGTGGTCGTTTTGACCCCCACGGGTCACTAACTTTACCGTAAATAGCGTGTCCTATGGGAAATGTTAGCGGTGGGGTCGGGGTGTCATTATTAAGGGGTGAAAACCCCTTTATGTGAATGACCCATCACTCTGGCTGTCTGGCCTTTTGTGTGTCTGTCTGTTATTGCGATAACTCTCGAGCGGCTTAACTTTCTCAACTTCTGTTTTCGGATTTTAGCTATGAAGGTCAAAATAGGAAGTAAGTTCGAAGATGGGCGATTTCGACTTCAAGGTCAAAGATCACAGGTCACCAATAGTTTAAATAGCAACTCTATCAAGTGAGATGTTGTTTCAAAGCTATTTACTAGTACAGTTCTAAAGGCTACTTTAAATTGTCCTGTGACCTTTCGTTACCGTGTAGCAAGGTCAAACGCGAAAGATTAGAATTTCTCGATGGCGTTTTTTGCTAATAGTATCTAGAAGGTCTCAATAGAACAAAGTAAACGCTGTTTAGGGCGCGTGACCTTTCGTTACCGCGCGCGCTTTCTACGGATGTTAAATTCGATACCACGACAGTTTTAAAATTAAACATGTTGAACAAGAAAGGCGCACGGCTTACTGCTATTAGGGAATTCAAACACCTACAGTAGCGTCTAGATTCTCTAAAGAGAGACTTAAAGTTTCAGGTATCCAACAGAAAATTGATTTACTACAAAGTTTTATATTTTCTCCAATGCAGCAGAAAACTATGATTCATTCAAAAACTGACGATTGATAATTTTTTCATCCTTTCTTGAATCCCTTTTGTGTAAATGGATATAAATGCAGAAATTTTTTATGCATGAAAGCTCGTTAGGATGACGATGCGATGATGATGTAGGTAAATAACCCGAAAAATATGAATGAGAAAGTTTAAAAGTAAATATTTGCAACTTCTTAAAGCCATTGTAAATTAAAGGCATCATACATTCATTCGCTTTTTCTTCACCAGTAACGTCATTACAGAGACGGCTCTTAATGTGGAAACTGTCAGAGACACATTCCCTATCATAATAAAAAACCATTACTCATTTGTGTAATGGTAACTTAAGCTCCTTAGACAAGTAGAATAAAAATATAAAGTAAGTTAGTTTAAGTCTAGTCAAATTCTTATTACGAATTTAACTCATTAATCTTTTTCCAACAAGTTAGATGTTGTCTTCTGAGGTTTGTTGCTTACGACTACACCACGATCTTGTTCCGCATGTTATTTTATTTCATCATATTGTCAGCAGTACACTACAAAGTTTAGATTCGAGAGAAGATCTTCTTCTCGATGAACCGTGGGAGAAAGATGGGTTGTTACTTTTAGCATTACTCCATACTAGTTACGAACGTAACTGTTTATCATTTTAATGGGGGTTGGCCTAAAATTAACTCTCGGCAGCGGGCAGCATCTATACCTAGACTTGACCTTCGCTGGAGGTTTAGTCATTTCAAATCATTATGATACTAAAGAAACCAATGCAAAAGTTGTGGTTGTGTCCAAATTAGGGATTTAATATGTATGATGCTTTATACTTTAGCTGAGCCCGTTGCAGAGGAGAGTGTTTTTGATGGTGGGGACTTTTCTGGAGTATCTTCATCCTCCTCCTCATTGTGGCACTCCCAACCGCTAGACACTGAAGATCTAGGAGTTTGGCAAGAGTCAGCAGTAGAAAGCGGAGGGTTGGTACAGAAAGATCTTTCAACAAGCTCATCAGACTTTCAAACAGCATCTGGAAGTGGTTTTGCTGAGGACAATGGTGCATCGCCAAACCGTAGGAAAGAAAAAAAACAATAAATTAGTAGGCTAGTAATGAAGCAACAGGGTTGACCAGCATTTAGTGTTAGATTTAGCTACAACTGCATGAACAGCCTCGTCATTTAACTAGTTTTTTTTTAATGAATTGAACTGTATTTGGGTAACGAGTTATTGAAATTTTAAACTACATTAACTACAGTTTCTAACGTTCCATATTTTGCTTGACATTTTGCACGCGTCCTGCTGTTGCGTTATAGTATGACGTGTGTGTTATTTCTGATTATGAATTCACAATATGTTAGTTTATTTGATGGGACATAATACTAAAACGTTTATTAATATTTTCCGAATTTATGTATGGGTTAAGTTTAATATACTTTAGATTTTGGGTTGGTGGGCATTAAAGCTACTTCAGGCAGAGTAATGAACTTGTAGAAAGTATACAGAAAGAGCCCGTAAAGATAGGTGAACGTATTACTATACTGCAAACACTAAATTGAGTTTGAGTGATTTTTTTTGTATTGCCTGTTGTAATCCAAAATTTAATTTTATCTCACAATTTCAATGTCGCAGTAGTAAAAATGTAAATAATCGTAATTTACAGGACAGCTAAAATTAAGTAAGGCTTAATGTACTCATACAACGTGGGGTAAGAAATATTCTGTTTAATTTCAAATCGTCAAACGCGTGATTTATATGCTCTTGTGCTATTTAAACAATTGTTGCTATTCCCTTTGGTTACGTTATTATTAGTAACAGAAAAAGGGTAAGGTTAATTGAAAGGATTATTTACTTTTCTTAGTTAGATGTACTGATAAGTAGTAATAGTTCAAAGCGATATTTCCTCCGGATTTGATGACAGGGACTCTGAAAAATGTTAACCTATTCATGTGAGAACTTATTACTTTAGAGAAACGTGTATTTACGAAATATATTATTCTTTGTTTCAAAAACTAAAACATGACTTCTCGAAGTTAAAAAAAAGAACTGGGTCTTATCGGATGACAATAAGTAATTAATTCCTACAACAGGTAAAAAAGCTAATCCCTAATTTTGTGGAACCTTAATGTATCATCGACAGAGGAGAGTATTAGAACTTTGTATCATTTAGGGTATAGCATTACTAACGATTGTGTATAGTGTAGAGAAATATGATAGAACTAAATCACCACACAAAATACAATCCCAAATTCTTGCCTTTCCAAGACAATAAACGATTTCCATTGCATTGCAGGCAAAACGTCATCTGAAGAGGAGTAAGTGTAGAAAAAAAGTTTACATCATTAGTAAACATGGTCTTCATAATCTAACATTTCTAAATCCTAATTTATGTAGCTTCAAGCCCAAAAGCTCCGTGTTTGGGGAAGGCAAGGTTGAATTTAAGGTATAACAAGAATGCATTAATACGAATCTAATGTGACTATGTGACAGTTATTAAACTGGGAACGGTATGCCTGCAACAAAATATTTATACAAATGAATACATTTTAAGCAAGCTAAGGCAGACGGGATTGATAAATAGTATGACAACCATTAGACTATCTCTTGACATAATTAAGCTAACTTTTAGATTAGTTAGCTAGGTATAGGCCTACCTATTTGTCATCTCTAAACCAGAATAAGAGTTGACTCTGCTTTATTCGACAATAAAAAAAATCATTAAAAGTCTCTAGACTCTACTCATTACATGTATTTATGTCAGAAAATGTCTGCTTTTAAGATACATCTAATCTTGGAAAATAATATAGTACGTAATTTAATACAACATTTACCAGTAACTGGTTTTCTGTTCGAGTTAACCTAGACCATAGCCAAAATTAATTAAAGAACACAAAGTCGAAAACCATAAATACAATTGTTAACTGTAATAGACTGCGTACGTTATCTTAGTGAATAAAAGCGTAAATGCACGTATTCAATATATACAATTTTAACAATTCTGTAATAAATATGAACTTAAATAGACTTAATTTCTGGAAAATTATGTATTAAGTTATGTATTTTCCTTCTCTGTAAATATGAAGGGAACACGATCCGATGGCCAATGACATGAGGGTCAATTACAGGATGGTAACGACAGGAGAGTCAATGAACACGATGTTCTATCTACATGATGGTCAATGGACAGGATCACCAGTCGACAGGGTGGTCAATGCACTGGAAGGTCAATTGACAGCATAGGCAACGCGCAACGACGGAATGGTCAATGCAGACGGCGTAATGGTGAAAGACGCTGTGGCCAATTATTTTATTGCAATTCAATTATTGCATGGAAAGAGTTTAATGCCACATTATCATACAACCAGACTTTTACAATTTACAATTACGTACAAGTACAATTTAATTGTAGTTTTGATCCGTTGTTCTGCATTTTATGCTGGTTTATCCTATTTTTAACCGACAAAATTTACGATTCACCCTCAGTTTGGCAAAAATCTATTTAGCAAAAGAAAAACCTCGAATTGGCAAACGATTTTTAAAGGGTTTTGCAAAGTGGCAAAAAAAGAATTAAAAAATATGCGAAGTGGCAATTTATCAAAAACAATATTTAGTCAGTTTATTATCTTACAACAATTCAACTCAGCTTAAACAATATCAATACATTGGAACCCTCTCACCTACTTTTTTTAATCCAAACGTAAAATTGGACAACCGTTTTACATTCTTTACCGTAACTGTTACAAAGTTCGCGTAACTTATAATTATACCTGCGAAATTGTTTTTTTTGAAGTGGAAGATTATGTTTAACTAAGGTATTTTCAACGTGCTGTTGCTCGTTTTGTATGTTAATTAAAAATCGCAACATGCTTGGATTCGAAATATGGACATTCCCCATAAATCTATTATGCCATCCTTCTACAAAATTTGAAGTTCTAGGCTGTTTATTAAGAACCCTCTCATATACATTCCACATATCTATTGGAAAAAGAGGTTCCCGAAAATGAGCAAAGAATATGGGAATATGCTGATTCAACTGATAAGCGAATCATTTTTTCTATTTTGCCACTTCAGCGTTTTAAAAATTCACTACAAAAGCAGTTTTGCCACAATGACGTTTTTGGTTTTGATTTTTAAGTTCGAATTTTTGCCAAACCGAGTTTTGCCAAACTGAGGGTCTTCCAAAATTTACAGTCTAGTATTTAAAAAAATTTAATTTACGCCGGGGGGTTTGTCTTTTAATTTAAAAAATGCTATCTTTCACAACACACACTAAGTATTTTTACTTAATTTTTGGGGTTTTAGTTTATTTTTTAACCGATGACATATACCCTTCTCAACTTACATTAGTTCTAAATATAAATAAAACCAATTTACCTTACGTTGCATGATAATTTGGCATTAAACTCTTTCCATGCAATAATTGAACTACAATAAAATGATTGACCATAGCATCTTTCACCGTTATGCCATCTCCATTACCATTCTGTCCATAGACCATCCTGTCGATGGAATACCATGTCGATTGACCATCATGTCCATTGAATCTCCTGTCATTGGCCCTAATGTCAATCGTGACCCGCCTGGACTCAATTAAGAATGTGTGTAGCTGTTGCTGTTACCGCTTCGTAAACAATGCTGAGTTTATTAATAGTTTTACAAAAGTTCGTTCAGTTAGACGATTATATCTAAATTGAGAGAAAATCAAAAAAACATAAGACTTATCTATGTTCAAGAAGTTGGTACAAAAATGTGAGCAGTCGTCCTCGGGTCGTTGAAATTTCTTCATTTTATTACCTTTCTTTTTTGTAGTTATTAATTCATGTTGACGGTAATAACCAAGAAAAAAACTAAAAGGAATAAAGGAAATTCATTTTGTGGTTCATTTTCTTCCTATGACTTAGCTTATTTGAACTTCATTGCAGCAAAACTTTCATACCGTTTTTACAATTAATCTTTGAGTTACAGTGCAAACTACTGCAATGGCCAGCTTATAATACTAATAGTTTAACTTCTCCAATTAAATTTGAGAGTAATCCTAAAACGGTATATAGGTTTGTCTGTTTTTGAGATCCCCAGTAATTTTGCAGCACTGTCACTGTTAATTGTGGTAAGTTTTCTAAATTTTAATTAAATGCATGATATATTGATCGTAAGACAAGTTTACTTCTAAATACAACAAATTATGTGTGGTTATAAGAGAGCGGGTTGTTTAAACTACCTGAATGATAACGATGACTCATTAAAGTACCCCCAATTGTTAAATTACCAATTGTAAACGAAGTCATGGAGAAATTCATCATCGTTTATAGTAATACTTATATTGATTATTTTCAAAATGTAACAGTTTACTTTACTAAAATAACTTGCACTATTATTGTAATTTTACAACTGTAAAAATAGTTCTACTGACTACACAGAAATTTAGCCCAGTAATAGGTTTAGTTCCTAATCAAAACCCTGTATGCTGCTTTATCATCTACCTGTTCTTTATTCAGACAAATTATACTGTACAATTCGCAGAATAAGTGTACAATGTTTAATGCACCTTATTTAAATATTGCGTTATTTATATATTTTTGCAAGATTTTAAAATTAATGTTCTCTCACACAAAGCCTAATATTAAAAACCTTTAGACTTTAACTATACTTCATTAGCACATGTCTGTCGTTTGGGAAAACTTCTCTGTTGTTTTGTTATGTTGGCTTGTATTTGTAATTAAATATTTGGAAGACTAATCTAAAACAAGTAAATCAGAGTTTTGTGATTATTCAATCATTTTATTAATCACATTGCAAAACATGCAGTCGTTACATTTACGATTTGAAAAAAAGAAGGGAAAATATTGATGAGCGACTAAATTATAATAGAGTTTTATTAATTTCCGAAGTTTATCCAGGAATATGGCTCACCATCCCAAATAATCATTTAAAACACTTGCATTTGGCACTTGCAAATCTACTGTCTTCCATGCTAATTACACAGAAATAAGCAAAAACTAAAAGGGATTTTTTTTAATTGAGGTTGAAGGCCTTTTGGTACAAAAGTACATGAGTTCAAGCATACGAGGAATGCAATTATTCAGAACCTGTCATTGACCACGCGTGTTGGATTGCAGTGGAAGCTAGGACGTGAGAATGGGAAGGGATTTCCCCGCTGTCTGGTGGGTGAAAGTGAGGAGAAAGTTCAACTTTTGTCCTAAGAGGTGGCCCAGAGATTTACTCAAGGGAATAACGAGGGTTTAAAAGCATCCGTTGAGACATTTAAGAGCTCCGGACTCCTTCTAGTAGTATATACCGTGTTTCCAGAAATAATTTCTCTCCTTAGCAGTTCTCCCACCATGATTAATCCATCCCTGTGATTGATCCAATTTGACCAATAATTCTGTACTGGAGTTTCACCTCATTCCTATACCTTCTATTTAAGTACCATGTTTCCGGAAATGCTTCCGGGGAGTTATTGTTTAGATGTTAGAAAAATATTTAGCCTGAGGAAGATATGGCAAAGTTTAATTTTTAGCATGGAAAGGTAGGGAGAATTATTTATGCATGTAAATTTATTTTTCTAGAAAATTAAACGAAAATTAAGAGAGCAGTTTACATCCATATGCATACAAACATCTTTGGTACACATTTTAGTAATAGAATTTTGCACTTTAAGCAGAACCTGTGTCCTATCTCGTATCTCGTTAATCATATATTTATTACAAGCACAAACGTGCACATCCGTTAACACTCTAGTGTTCAGAGCAAAAATCATGGATCAAAAACTTTATCTCATTGTAGATTTAAATGTTCATGAACTGTCAAGCTTAAACGTGCACTACTACGTTAATATGAAGCTTTAATTTTAGATTAATGAAAATATTTCACAGGCAACACAAGCCTTATAACCTTAGTAGATCGTCAACCATAGTGTGAGCTGAATAGTCTCTTCTCTTCGCAAAACACAAGAATACAAACTTGAAGCATATCTATACTGCAATATTTTCTCTTCGTTTTGTATTCATATCATTCATCCATCCTTACCTTAACTCATAAAGTGGAGTTAAAGTCAAATAAATATTTTGAATTACCCAACTTCTGTTGCGAAACTGGGTGTCTGGAAGCACGAGAGATAGAATGGAAGCAGCATCCAGAGAACGAGGGGGGGTTATGTACCTGGCGATAAAATTCAAAATGGAAAGAGATACGAATGAGATCTGCAACAGCAGTTGGCGGATGAAAATTTTATGAGAGCGTAACTATATGGCAATAGAAAAGTTGTAAATTATCCCATTTGACGTAAACTATGTGGAAGCAATGGAAAAGATATAATAAAATTGAGAGACGTGCAATGGGAGATTCCGCAAGACGTACAATTTAGCCTTTACTACTTCTGTGATACTTCTTCATCTCACCATTCAACCGGCGGAGAAACATTAGGAACTCTCGCCTCTGTCAAGTGAAGTCAACGAAGCCTGATGAGCGTAAGGGAACTCTGCCCAACCCCCGCTTTTTTGGAAGCAGATAGAGAGTAACAAAGAAACAATGCTATGAAAAAAACTCCATCGTGCCAGTTCCAAATAAAAACGTACCATAATTCATATTCTGGAAGAAACTGCTTGCAGCCCACATTTCGAATGATTTGCTGGAATAATGAGACCCACTTTGTTTTATATTTTCATCATATCACATATTACTAAATATTCCAGGGTTCAATCTCATAAAACTATTAGGAAGTTCTGGTCCGCTTGACTGGGATCTGTGTTTGCTTGAATGAGATCTTCGTCGACTGAGATATTTTTACTGGTCTAGAAAGGGACGGCTATCAAATCAAAAGAGAAGGGTATTTGTGGAAGATATGGTGTCACAGAAGTACCTCGTTTTTCTCTCGGTTTTAACCGCTCAAAGAAGAAGGAGGTCCTTGAGGTAACATTTGGAATGACGGAACTAGATAAGACGTATAAATAGTCAAAAAAAATCTCCCACCAACTTCCTGACTTAATAACCCAATTATCGTCCAAATATTTGCCATTTGATCACTCTCTCCTTTGTCTTGCTGTATGTTTCATCTATGGACGACCAGCTACGATTGCTTCTCTCTTTGTTGGGTGGTCATTACTTTTATGAGTACAGCCCTTGGTATTCGTTCGTCGTGGTAGAGAAAAGACTCACCGTTCCTTCAGCGGTGGTTATTTTGGGAACGTGGTTATTATAAAGTTGGAAGCTGGAGAAATATAGACGGTTACTTTCACATAATCTACTCTACCATATTCACCAATTCACCTGAATATATTTATCATACGTAACTTATATTGCTCCAAACGTAGTGAATTAAATATACTTTTGGTGAAATTCTTTTTTCCATTTTGAAATATCTAAGTAGCATAATCAGTTATCAGATCGATCAATTACCGTATTTCCGTTTTGACATCGTTCTGTCCTCCAGGTTGACTCCAAGTTTCAATAGTACCTGTGACACAATGTATACCTGCCTAAACCTCACATCCGAACTACTTGCAACTTGCCTCCGAAATCGGAAAACAAACTTCTGCCGTAATATAGTTTTCGAACAAGTTTTGAGAGTTTCTCTGGGTTTTTGGTTAGCTGTTGCTACAACTACGGGATACCCAGGAGTGGGCCTAAACTATGTGAAATATTCCTTCTTGTCTTCTGCTCCTAACTGTAACTGATATCCTCTCACTCACGCAGTGGGTTTTGGAGCAATAGTACTAATACCTCAAAATACCGAATCCTTAATCTCAGTAACAATTTCATAGAGGTAGAAATATATTTCCATGGCTGAAGCTTTCATTGTCATTGTCAGATAGGATATAACTCTTTTGATATCTCGGTTCGGGGAGTTAACTGAGGTGAATCTGAATTTTGCATTGATTCTCATGAACCCGCTACTATGTACTGCTTCAACGCTTAGTTTAATAAGTTCTGATGTTATCTGTCTATCTATACACTAGAATGCCTACATTAGTATTACCATACTTCTCCCTTCCTTTCTTCTTCTATCGCTTGCATACAGAGAAACGACTTACCATTATGATGGAGAAATTTTCTTATGGAAAAGTCCACACCACGTACAATAGTTACAGCAGGAGTTACTAGTGTAAGGACCTATTTCATAGCACAGCACTATGAGCTGTGAAGTTTTTGATCTGTTCTGCGTTCTGCCATTAATTTGTATGTGCTGTTGCATGTGATATCCATATCAATGTCCAGCTTTATCCTACTACCCGTAGGTGCACTACCGGAGCTAAACTAAAAGGGGGTTATGTGCATTAATTGCAAGTCTACTCCGTGTTATCTATTTTTTGAGTGTCCGAGTTCCAAAAACATTTGCATGGGGAAATTTGTGTGTAACCCAACCGAGCCAATAGCTCAATCTCAATCTCATCTTTAGTCTTCAGGTAAACAGACCACACACACCAGCCTTTTCCTGGAGCCCTATAAGTGGTTGCATGATTTTTATACTAGCGAAACTAGCGATTTAAATTACAGTGTATATCCCTACTATAGTGTATACTGTGTATGCTGTTGTAACGATTCGAGTTGCATCACCGGAGGAGCTAGAGAAAGCACCCGATTGCCAATGTTGTATCCAAGTATAAAAAGGAATGAGAGGTCCATGAGGAATTTCCAGTTCGGTGAGAACGCTGCTTCGGGTATTATCAACTTTTCCCTTCCACCTTCTCTGCCTCTTCTATTTGCATTGAAAGGTTTGCCTCTTGTTGAAAATTGTCTCAAACGTGTTGTCAAAATATGCAGATAGGCTCTATCTTTCTCTGTCTGTGTTCTTTCTCAATCGATGAGTAGACAAGGATTGTAAGATAAGTGTAATTTCACTATTTAAAAAAAGAACATTAGTTTCATCCACAAATATTTTAATTTGTTAAAGTCTCCTCCACAACAGTAGTGGCTGATTTATTGAACTTCTCAGAAAGTGAAAGCAGCGGAAGGGTTATCCCAATAAACTTACTTATGGAGCAACATTTTGCATAAAGAGTGCGGGTAGACTAAATTATACCACATAGTTTCTTTACATGATCGGTGGGGTTTCGTATGAGAAGTTAAAACTATGAATACCATTTCGAACAATTTGTGACTAAAGTTCGTGTTTAAGTTATCGAGAACAAAAATAGAAAGCGAGAAAGTGAAAAAGCAGTTAGTACCACAAGAAAAGACCTTGTTCAATCTTTTACTTGTCTCTTGCTTGACCCGACCGGAATTGGTAAACTTTTAGAATCTAGGTAAGTTACAGTCTAATAACTTCTTTTGGGTCTGATTATACGTACTTAGTAGAACAACTTAGTCTGTACTTATAGGATAAGGTTGAGCAATCGGTTAAGAAATTAAGTTCCGAGTGGATTTTTTGCACTGTGTAATGTGATGTTCGGCGATACACTGCACACAGCATTATGGATTTTGGTTTTTTGGTGAAGAATTGGCCGAGACCAAAGGTACGTCTTTTTTCTCATGAAGTATGTGATTTAGGGACTGGAGTTGTTTTGGAGGATGGATATATAATATTTGCAAGGGTTCAATACAGAGTGGGTATTTCGTTTTGTTAGCTAAAAGCTTCTAGTTGGTATATAAATTGGGAACACTTTATTATTTCCAATTATATTTCGTCGTATTTAGCGTGCATTTAAATAAAGATCATGCGGTGCTTTGGACTAAAATATTTATTTTGTTTCAGGTAGGTAGGTACTCCAATAGTATCAATATCTGCGTAGTTTTATTGCAAAAACTTATCGATTAATTTTTATTTAACCTAAGTTTATTATTCTCTCAATAACTTGCAGCTACTTAATTGCAGTGAACTGTACTAGTAGTAGTAGTAATCAGCTAACAAGTTGCTATGAAGTCTATAAAGCAAAATGTACCATCTAACTTTAACCTAAGACGCGCATTTATGCCAACCACCGTCATGCCAACTGTAATAGTCAGATAATGATAATATGGACTATAATATGGATAGATGAAGCGCAAATTTCTTTGTTGACGTTAATATAATTTTTTTAGTCGCATAGTGATAGGTTTCAGCTTCAGCATAAGCTTTTTAAATGAACCACCCTTGCCCAGTTTAGTTTTGTCTAAGCAAGACCAGTTTCCATTTAGGATTTGGGTATCTTCGAAAATAATCGCCGGTGTATGTAGCTAACGAAATAAAATATCTTTTAGATGAATTTTGTCTCGATCAGCCTTCATATCTAAATAGATAAACATATACCACCAACTTTTTATGCATGACAGAAGTTAAATGCACACCATCCTTCTGAATCTGATAAAATCAGTCAGAAATTCTTGAGCAATTTTTTTTCATTTTAAACTTAATAAAAAAAGCTACATAAAAACTGATCCTGTGTAGACTAAAATCCGTATAATCCGTAATACGTTTCGTAGTTGCGGAAATTATGTAATAAGTAAAAAAATTTCTTTTAACTTCAAGCCATAAGAATAACAAGTGAAACGTTAAGACCAATCAACACTATACTATGTACAGTGGATAATAAAGGGGTATTCACACTTGTAAAGTCAAGCAAATTTTTGTCTAGATGGATTATCTTGACGATCTAGTCTTGAACTCATTAATGTTTCTCAGAAAGAAGTGGAGGATTACTTTCTAGAAATTACTTTATGCAACCTGGCCTTTAAGTAGTTCTTCTGTCTGAAGTACAAGAGAAAGGTAGAAAGAAGATCTCTTCTTCAACCAAGTAAAACCTCCTTCTTTACTTTTTAAAACCTAAAGCCGTCTGCCGAATCTTAAGATACTAAACAGACAAGTCCTTCAAGTATACGCATCTTATTTGCAGTGAATTTAATAGGAAATTTCATTTCCCCAGCTCTAAAGCAGCAGAAAAAGAATGAATGAACAAAGAGCTAAATTGGATTTGGTAGATTCATTTAATTTAACTTTGGACAAAGCACTTTAGCTACCATGAACCGTCCTCTTCCTAGCTTTCTTCCTGCTTTTTTGAGGAATTGGAATATGATAATAATAATAAATGTGAAATGTCCCGGTACTATTCTCTTCCACTACTATAAACTAAAGTTGGTATAACTATAACTGCTGGTAGTATTATTGCTCATAAGAGTTTTTCAACTGTTACTGCTTACCATTGTACAAATAATTACATATTTCTAATACAATCTTACCACTAAAGTAATTGAGCAGAATGCGATACGATGAGAACGAGGATCATCATCATGGTTTGAACTGGAAGAATAAGAGGCCCAGGGAGCCACTGGGGGTCTTTGAGCACATCTATAATTTTGCAAAGCAGACCCAACTTACTTCTAGGCATGAATGATATTGTGGACGGAATGGTTACTACAAAGTCAAAAGGTATTCATGTTTACAGACATCTAACTGAGGAGGTCTGGTAGAAAGGATACACTTTTATGTCTCTCGTATACAGCATTTTATGCACTGGAAAAGATTGGGGACTGGCTGGAAAATATTTCTGGAGATAACTTCCATTATAAACCTCCTGTTTCTCTCTTTAATTAAAGGGCTAGCGGATGGGCTGTGACCTAGTGCATTGAGTTGGTAGTATTGGCATTTTGCATACCATATTTTACACATGTGTATGCCACAAACAAAAACATGAGATACTATACCAAATCTGTGCAGATGAATTTGTTAGGGACGCGGACGGTACGATAAAGGCTAAAATTAATGAGATTAATTATTATCAACATAAGGCAGCTTACCTCGGCCTGGAAAACTTACCTTTTGGAGATTAATCTAATGGTGTGGAATGGAATGAAAATGCGGTTTTTATTTCAAGCATTGGCATTGTGTATGTAAAGCTAAACTGCTAATAGGAAATGGAAGGAAGAAGAGGTTGGAATGAGTTGGAATAATTGGTTTCTCTCCATGGCCAGTAGGATGGTAGAAGAGATATTTGAATCCGACACGAGAAAAAAATTCAGAATTGAATTCAATTGAATCTGTCATCGAATTTTCTACACCATTTTGCACCGAATTTAGTATGGCTATTACTGAAGTAGGCAGCCTGAATCCGATTTCAGTTTAAATTACACGGGAAACCAGGTTGGTAGTTTTCGATTTCACTGTACGTATGGATAAGGGATTTATGGTTAGCTAGAAAGTCTTTTGTCCACAAGATAAGTGATTGGCAAGCAGGTAAAAAGAAGCGTCTCCAGGGCAATGTAGAGATAGAGTCAGAGCTAGCTTATCAGTTCCATTTCATTAAGTCCACGATGTTGCTACGGTTTTTCTGTGTTGTCTTTCTGTCATACGGTGGTTCGGGTTTAGGAGTTTTTCAGTTTTTGAAAGTTTTCAAATTCTACAGGAAAACAAAGGAAGTTGAAGGGTGGTTACTGTGACTGTGCAGAACTTTCTTTCAGAAATCCACCTTCATGCTGTCTGATGCTACGCTTCAGTTCTGAACTTCCTTTTACTTGTTAATTAGTCGTTTGTCATGCTAATACTATTTTATCGACTCAAATATATTGCAATGGGCTAACGCCCGAGTAGTGCGAATGAAATCCATAATAATTGCATAAAAGAAGAAACCTTCACACATATAAAGGAATAGGATTTATATATGTTAAACATGAACAACAAGAACCCGCAAGAATCACTTTTACTAAAAAATAGCGTATGCTTGTCGCAAATGTTCGTAAGTATAACGCGGACAGACTTTTCTGAAAGTAGCCTATAACTCGGCCTCGCTTTACGAATTGAATTCTACAAAATATGCAACTTCCACCTATACATATACATAAGACATAAATAATACCAAAAACGGCTGATGATTTCGCTGAAACTTGTACATATTAAGTATTTTGCATCAAATATGTTAAATACTACGCAATAAATATGAAACTTCTTTTGAAACAAAGCCAGGATTAGAAAATGAGTTCCTGGACGAGAAACTTGCTTAATCAGAGGAATTACAAGGTCAGAAGGTCGAGTTTTTCTCGGCTCCAGAGGCTAATTTTGGACAAAACATTGACGTGTTTGCTGAAACTCTAGATATCCTTATATTTTGAACGGTAACTCACGCTTTTGCTTATTTTGAACGGTAACTCACGCTTTTGCTACATTTTGACATTTCAGAATTGGAGGAGGGCCGAGGGATGGGAAAAGGGGGTCTATTTATTTAAGTTTAATATAATTACCGTATTTCCCGTTTTAATTCCCCCTCAGCTTTAATTCCCCCCTACCTTTCCATGTTATAAGTCCTATCTTGTCCGTGTTAATAGAATTTGTAATTTTTCCTTTGAAGTAATAAAGCCCCATGGGGAATTAAAACAGGAAATACGGTATTTATGGATTAAAATTCTGAAACCTACGGAAACAATCGACGCAAGCCAAAACTCCTTAAAGCAGCTAGCTGAGCCGGTCTAAGCCCTACTTCCTCACGCTTTCCCTTTCGGTTTCTAGTTCTTTACATAATGTATATTTTCCATATAAATAAAACCCAGTTCGAGTTTATTTTCCGGATGTTCGTTTGTGTGTGTGTGATACACCAAAGCACACTGAAATCAAGCGTAGAATCAAATGAAAGCAACGAAAAGGGTCCAGGAGTACTGAAAGGGCCCCTTACAGTGGTCATAAGGTCCCCTAACTTAAATAGACGTGTGATACATGAAATCACACTTAAATCAAGCGTAGAATTGAATGGAAGCAACAAAAAGAGTCCAGGAGTAATATATAGACATCAAATCGCACTGAAATAGAGCTTAAAATCGACTGGAAGCAACGAAAAGGTACAGTTGGAGGAGTTAGAATGTATCAGGATCAGGAAATATATGAGTAGTTTTATTAGGAGTATTTAAAATGTGTATAAGAAAATGAAGTTAATGTCGGAATGAGTAATTTAATTTAATGAGTAGTTTTGGTAAAGTAGGAGGAGTTAGAATATATCAGGAATTGTATGAGTACTTTCATTATAGTAAATGTCGGAATATAGAGCTAATTATATGAGTAGGTTAATTATTTCAGTAGTTTTAAGGAGTACGAAGAGTTTTTTTGAGTATTTAAAATGTGTACAAGAAAATGGAGTTAATGTCGGAATAAGTAGTTTAATTATATGAGTAGTTTTGGTAAAGTAGGAGGAGTTCGGTACAGCATGTGAAGGCGTGTTGAACAAATAAAGTATTAGTACTGATTCAACCGATCCTTAAAATGGAGGTAATGTCGGAAATAGTAGTTTAATTAGTCTTTTAAGTGCTTCATGCAATTTTAAGTATATCTGATTTACTTATCAACTCTTCTCTAATTCTGCTACAACTACCCACACACTATAGTACACTTGCTGGAGGACAATACTCTGTCTAGCTAATCCTTATTCCATATTTTATATGGGCTTATCCGACTAGTCTACTTATAAAGTTTAGTTGGTTAGAAACTGAGAAAAATTGTTTTAAGATTTTTGACCTGGTCCGTTATTTATGACCCGCAGGGTCTGTAAAAGTTTTAAAATAATAATTCCTTTGGATTGACATCTTTTAATCAAAACTCCAATAATATTTTGAAACTTTTACCCGACCGCGATTACATAGTCTGACAGACTAAAACTGCAGCAAATACCACGGGAAAGGTGGTTTTTTAATGCTAAAAAATCCAGGTGAATGATATACTAAAAAAAGCAAACTTTAGACATGAGTAACACAACCAATTCCAAAAAACATAATAATAATAATTGGCAGTGGGGGCAGAGATATCTGGTTTTCCCGTAGCGGTCCAAAACTGATAAAAAACCTGAAAAACTTCTAAACTCGGACCACCGTATGGAAGAAAGACGACATGAAAACCGTAGCAACATCATGATTAAGTCGGAAACGAATGAAGAAAAACGCCTTACCTATGCTACTTAATTATTTTTTTCATCTCCCTTAATTTGTGAAGATTAGAATTGAAAATTTCCAAGAATTTCTTCAAATCCTCAAGTTGAAATTGAAGTGAGAACAAAGAAAATTAACCACTGTTATTTTTACTTTCTCGCTTCCATTACTTTTGAAATCCTCTAGCTTTTCACTAAAATTAACGATTTTTCCTTCAAAAGTTTCTCTGGCATTCTTGCTGGATAAAAGTAATAATCTTTGTTCCAGAAATTTGTAAGATTTACCGATGCGGTCGCTTTTTGACGGGGACTAAGACTAAAGAGAGTTTTGTAATATTTCAACAGGGACAAAAGTTTTCGAGTTCAATGGTGGGTAGACTATTGCTACTAGTGTTAGGCTTGACTTTGTGAAAAGAAATAGGTAGTGAACCTGTAAAAAGGAGACAAATGGAGTTTCCAGCAGTCGCAGCTTGGTAGTAGTAGCAGTGTAGTGGGTGAGTGAATTATCGGTCTTGGCATCCAGTCTTGTTCCTTCTTCCGAAATTCACTGAATTGATTTTAACCAGCGAAAATTCTGTGGAATGAATAACATCTCTGTTGCTTTTTAGTTAGTTACTTTACCTCCCACTAAACCCAAGATTCGTTTATACTACTCCTTTCAAACTTTTGACTGAGATTAATAGTGCTTAGATCAGATTCGGTAAAGTTACGGCCTTCTCAGTCTACCGATAGAGGTTTCATTGATGAACTCATTTTTATTCCTCAAAGTGCCTTTATATAATTATAATTCTAAAACTACAGCAGGATACATAAGTAGGACGAAGAGTTGTTTGAATGTTACACATTTTATTGAACCAATTAAAAACATGAATTCTTATTTTTCTTTACATGACTTTCTGCATGTAAAATGAAATTACCTTTACCTTAAACCTTCCATTTCTGTCGATTTGATAGAAATGATATATGCTTTGATAAACACATTTCTGCGGTAAACGTTCGCAGTTGTGTAAGTTAGGATGAAGAAAAGTAATTATTTTAAATACTTATAATTTAGGTAAATGCACAGGACGCTTAAGTAATTCAAGGAGACTGATGATTAGGTTGAGGAAGTAAACATGCGACATTTCAATTCAATGGAGATAATCAGTTGAAAAGAAGGATAGAAGGGAGTAACTTTCAGATAGAGTTGTGACATCTCATTAACATAGTTGTCATTTAGAAAGAATGATTATAGGAGTTGTGGTGGTAGTAGTGGCTGTAGCGAAGCTCTAGGTGTGATTTGAATTGTGAATAATCGAGTTAGCTGTCATTTATGACTTATCTGAAGACGTCGACTGCGACACTTCAGTCGTCGCCATACGTCCCAACGATGTTCAGGCAGCCGCAGTTAAAAAAACCTAAATGGATCTCAATTACACTATAAAAATGAGCTAAAATTAATTTCATGATTTGAATATTTGTTTACAGTGCACTGACTGTGATTGTCATTAAATTCCTCATCTAAACTCGACTCATTTTACATGCTACTAATGCGTTCTACGTAACGTCCGTCTGGCTGGCACGGAACTTGAAAACGAACTGATTGCCGATTTAAGTTTGTGGAATAAAGAAGTAGCATGGGACAGAAGAAGATACAACCATAAGCGAGAGAGTGATATGTCCAATGGAGTGTCCGCATGACTTTATCTAGTTGTTTCCAAAGTTTCAAACAGGGTTCAGGAGAAACGGGACGGTAAAACGGGGGTAGGACAAGGAATACTCTTTCAGACGTTTAAACTTAAAACAACTCTTGCTTCTTTCTCCAGGATATTTTCTCCTCACTCTCTAAGGAGACCATTAAGATTAAGCGGAAAAAAGATGCGGAATAAAATGGAGAAAAGTGTCTTCACCATTCTCCTCTTTTGCCTTCCAGGTTTGTAAAAAAATGAAAATTCTTATACTTTCTCTTCAATGTCTTTGGTTGTCTACAGAATAGGTTTGCATACTACTTTATAACTGCAATTGTACTTAGTACGCATTGGAATTAACCATTAAATACATCTACTTCTAGCATGGTTTGAGAGAAGCGATGTGATAGCAAGATTTAAGTTGAGGTTAAGGGAATTATTTGGCTTATGCTATGCCCTGAGTTAGAATAAATCTAACTGAAAGGCCCATAGATAGAAGATCTCTGGGTCCCCTGCTCCCCGTTTTCTAACGGGAAGGCTAAAAAATTTGATTAAATAAATTGATTTGCATACCAACCACCGCTGACTTCATTTGATAATTGTCCCATCTGGGAGCTATTGCAGCAAAAAGGCGAGGATTTGGATGGAACATGCTTTGTCTATTATGGGATGGAGCATACGGATTTTCATTATCATGACGATGGGCGTCTTGGGATGCAAGTTAGTTCTCTAACTTTCTTAGACAAATTCACGTCGCTCTTCATATCGCTCTTTGGATGGCATATTTTCAACTGCTACTAGCTACTACTAATAAGAAATGTAGTGGATGACTGTGGGGTTTGAAGGTGTTTAAAATTTGGGCTTTTCTCCCTACTTCGTTGTCTTTTTACTAATGGAGGCTTTCTCCTGGGCAAAAGTTTGACTTTCAACTCAACTAATGAGTTCGTTAGACTGGGTCACCGCTTTAAGATATAGTTAAAGCCCGTGCTTATCTCAATTAAACTTTTGACAGACTTTATTTGCAAGTCTGAAGTCTGAAATGTACCACGCATAACTTAGGCCTTATTTTAGAATATGAATACCTTGGTTCATTGCAATTATTCATACGAATGAAAAGAAACCATTTTGGGATTCTTGCAATAGCTATCTTACCATCATTTTGCCTATCACAAACAGGTCTGATTTTTAGCCCATCTAAGGGGCTTATGAAACTGCTTATACCTACTACCCCTACCTCCATCCGCACGAGATCTCCAAACCCACCAGACGAACAGGGATTTAACTTTGCACACTGGTGGAAACTGTGCTAACTAGTGCAATGCAAAAGCTGAGACCAATCGGTCCAGCTAAGAACCTGTGGGGGTCAAAAAACCCCACGGGCAATGGGTGGGTCGGACGAACACAATCGATCTTGCTGAACTTTGCACACTTGTAGAAACTATGCTAACTAGGTGCGTCTACTTATGCATTTGTGTAAAACTAACGAATATAAAGTTATAAAGTATAAAGAAAATAGTCCAGTTTTACAGACCCAGCTCAGTAACCTCCCGATTAGAAAATTATGAAAAATTAAGCAACGTATATTTTGTAAAACTATCATTTTTAAAACTAGTCAAGTTTCAGAAACTGCGTACGAGAGAGACCAGATAGGAAGAAAACTAAGAAAACAGGAGTTGATGAGGCTAGCCCCCACATCTCGGTTGTTGTAATAAGTCCTGCACTTAAAACTCCCTTGGATAGGATCTGGTAGCTATACTCGGAGGCTTTTAATCGAAACATTTTAAAACTTAAATCAACAGCTAATTACTTATCTGATTTTATAGACTAAGAGGTACTTTTATTACAAGTTTCTTATTGTATATGTATAATGATTAAGTTCCTGGAAAATAAATACATATTAATTGAACTGCAAAATTATATTTCGTTGAATCCAGACTACATGCATAGAGTAGTTCATGCGTTAGTTCATCTGAGGTGAGGCTAAAATACGCATAGCAGAAAGTATTGCCCACCACAGTATCTTATCCTACCGGGGTCAATTTTAATTGGAACGGGCTAGTGCTTTCCCTGAACCGATTTTCAAATTGTTTTTAGCCTGTCTAAGGCTTATGTAACCACGGCGTCCGTCTGTCCGTCTGGTTGCACGATAACTCAAGTATGGGTCCCATAACGATAACTACATCTCCCATATTTGGTATGTGCCTTGTACTAGTTAATCGAAAGATCCCTATTGAATTTCGTGACAATTGGAACAAGTATTGATACCTGTAGGGGTTAAGCCACCCCCACGGGTAAAACATCTCAATAACTCAAGTATGGGATAAGTTAGATCCTCCAAATTGGGTGAGTATGCTGTCTAGGTTAACAGAAAGAGCCCTATTGAATTTTGTTACAATCGGACGAAGTATTGATACTCATGCGGGTCAAACCAACCCCCACGGGTAAAATTCTCTAAAACTCAATGTTGTAGGTTGGTTAAAAATTGGTCAATTTAAACTAATAATTCTCGACTCTAAAAGTTTACAGCCCGTGGGGATCAAAAATGTCCAAGTACTCAAACCCCTGAAAAACTACTTTTCTACACATTTCTAAGTTAGAAATTCTAACCATTTATTTATAAAAGATATGCATGCATTACCAATTTATGGTTCTGGAAGTGACTGAAAATGTGTGTGGGGGCTTGGCCCCCACCACCTTTTCAGATAATCCTAGGGAGTAAGCCTTAGACAGGCTCAGCTAGCTGTTCGGAGGAGGTTTTTACAAAAATAATACCTAGACCATAAGTTCTAAGGCTTTAATAGGTATGAAAGCAATCTGACATTTCTAACTCACTTTAAGCCACTTTTAAAGTTTATTCTCCTCAGTGTAGTTATGCTATAATTATGAACATATTGGAATATTGCAATTGTTGTGTAAAAACATGTACTGCGTCTTCCAAAATTAATTTTAAAATGATAAGACAAGTACTTGTAGAGCTATGGCCGATATACCAGTAGGGGTTTAGAAAAAATGCCTTCACGTAGCCAAGGCTTTTAGTGGCGAACATTAATAACCCTTTATGCCAATTTGGGTTAAAATAATGACGTGTTATTGTTATGTGTAAGAAAAATTACACATGAGCTAAAAAGTGATAAATAAAAAATATATTAGAATAAAAAGCCTGAGGTGAATGGAATGCAAAAAAAGACACAAAACAGGTCCATTCACAGTCTCGTCTAGTGCCTAGTGCCCACATATGTCTCTTAGATTTCATAAAGCAAACTGTAAATTTATTAGGCATTTGATTTGAAGGTTGCATTTTCCTGGCAAAAATAACATTTCTTATAGAATATAGATTATTAAGAACGTTTGATAAATTAGCTAACTTAGCAATTAAGAAATTAAATCAGTTGACATTCAGCTAGATAAGTTATTCCAACGCCAATTGTCAAATAGCATGCATATTGGAGTATGGGGAACTATTTAGGGTGGGGAATTACTATGTCAAATGGCTCGAACCCATGGTGAATTATTCGGGGATAGGAATTAAATCGGGAACTACGGTACGTAGAGAAAAACGCGTACGACTGTTTTTAACCAACCCAAAAAAAGCACTCTTGCACTCAGTGCAGTGGCTCTGACATGATTTAACTTGTGCTCTAGATTTTGATTTCTCTAAATTAATAAACGCAATTGGCCAAAATATGCGCTTGATGCTGGATTTTAACTTTAATATTCCAATAAGTTTTGACTTAATTTAACAGATTTCCTTGATTTTGATTAAATGAAAAACGAGGAAAACGTTTTCTATGTATGCCTTTAAAATATTGAAATTGTTTGAAAAAACTTTTACAAAATTAGCATAATATTTTCTCCAGTTACTCCTCGATATCTCTTTTATAGGTAAAAACCCAATCCTTAGTTATATCTGGAAAGGACGTACGGGCACTAGGCGAAGCTGTAACTGGACCTTGGACCCTAGTAGGATCTTGTTTAGTGCTTTCTATGGCAGACCACTCACCTCAGGCTTTTTATTCGAACATTTTTTTTGTAGTTACTAATTTGATAAGATTTGATTTTCTTATGTGTCACTGACGTGTCTGACACCCCTACTATAACTCAAATGTAAAATATTAGCTTATAAACAGAAGTAAGACTTCCAATAAGCATTTTTTTTATGTTTGAAGCATATTTTTAGCTGCATTCTGAACCCATAATGATATCCATAGGCGATTGGGCTGTGAAGCCTTCGGACGAAAATTCTAGAATACCTTCGAAAATTTGCAAAGAACTTAAATAAGCTACAGTGAAAGCACTGGTTATACAAACAATAATGTGGTACGTAAATTAACTTTAGTGTAGTTAGTGCAGTACCTGGTTAAAAGAAACTCTTTGAAACATACCAAATTCAACTCTTGCTCACTTTCCACTCAAACAAACTCAACCTCCTTAAATAATGATAAGCAGAAGAAGGGAAAGTTTCTTTATTTATACGACACAATGACCTTTCTAAGCCTAATTCCTAAAGACAGTATTTCCATTTTATGGAATGTTAATTTAACAGCCATAAGACAGAACATCTTAACACTAACTTGTTCATTTTTCCTCACTCCTTATCAATCCAACACCTTCTAAATCCTACAAAATTAGTAAGATCAAAACAAGGGAACCTTCTTGACCCCAACTAGATCCTTATTCGCTAGTCACCCAAGTAAACGTTTTTCAGATGCGGTTGTTCGTGAAAGTGAGTTCATGCATTATAGTTTCTACTAAATACGTAATTTAACTACTACAACCTTCACGGAAGATATCATGCAAAATCTCAACCCAGCCGATCCCACTAACCGTTGGTTACACCACACAGGGCAAGGGCATAGACAAAATATTCCTTACTTTGTTTATGAACATAGGGCTTTGGAAGTTGGTTGAGAGCTTGGTTGGGATAAGAACTAAACTACACTTGAACCACTAGCCGAACAAACCACGGTTAAACTCATTGAAATGCCCCTTTTACTCATTATACGTTTGGTTGAAATTGTAATGTACAACTTCTAGATCCTGTTCTGCACTACTTGCTTGGTTTGTACGGATGTACAACCACTGACCGTTAAACGAATCTTTCTCCAAGTATTTAAACAGGTCGAAAAAGTCTGTTGAATGGCAAATCTGTTCTTATACGGAATGGAGGATCAGAATAAAAAATGAGTTGCAAAAATCCATCATCACTCTTTTTTCTTGTTCTACTAAACTTTTACCCTCGCCAGGCTTTCCTTGCTCTTAGGTCCATGCCTGCCTCCTCGCCTCTTCAAGTGACTCTCACTCTGCTGTTACTCTCTGCATAGGAAACTATTATATTTAAAGGAAGCAACTTAACTCTAGAACTACACCAGTGCAGTCCCTCCTGTGTGCTGCACAAATACAAATAAAAGATGCACAGCACCTCCTAATTACTTATGTATAAGGGTGTTCTTCCATGTACCAGTTCTCATCGTCTAGTTGATGATAATGAGCAATACTACTACTTCAATTTCGTTGTATGCACTGCTTTCCAATTATCATGGGAGAACCGAATGAGTAGTTGCAAGCAGCAGTAGCAATTTTAAGTAGAGTTAGGAAGATTTTATTTCAAAGCTGCTAAGCTAAGGGTAGACGAAAGGATGGCATCTTTTTCAACTTACAGACAGAGGAATCTCTGTCCGTTTTTCTTCTAGTTTATGGGATGAGGGTGTGGGATCAAAATTAATTTTAAAGCATGCTTGTACAGGCACTTCAGCTGGTAAAGCATCCTGAGTAGTGCATTTTGATAATACGCAGTGAGCTGCTAAACGTATACTGGTACTGGTAAATCTTGTACTAAAAAGCGTGCAAGTAATTGCTAGATCGATTCGTTTAGTGAGCTACAAATTCGTAAACTGTTTTACTTTAACTAAAAAGCTAAAGACTACTATACTTAAGTAAATTCAGTTTAAGGTCAATTATATCCGAGAATTTTAGACGAGAAGTGAGTAAATTTGTAGAATTTTCCGCTTTACCCGTTCTCATTCCCTCTCTTACAAACATTTATTCGGAAACTCTAGCAGCGACCCGCTGCTTTGAATCATAGCTCATAAGATGATAATTTAACATTTTTGGATAAAAAAATAACACAACAGTTGACTTTTGTTTTACTTCATCCGTCAGTTCAAGTACGAAAAATACGTCTTTCCATCGTTAAGATTATTAAAGCAAGGCAAAAATATAATACATAGATTTACATTCATCCCAACTTAAACTGGCTTTACTGAACTTTAGTTTTTGTACATTTTTTCCTTATTTATTCCTGCACAGACAGACTACATTATTCATCCATTTAGGTTTATCTCACATCGTCATCCTGAACATTTGCCTTGTTGAAAATATCCAACTTGTTTAAAACTTACTTGCCTCTGCAAATACGTGTAAACTAGGTTTAGCTTTCACCAACTTTTATTCACACCCTTGCCTCCTCCCTACTACACTTCCTGATCTATGCATACCCTGTGGTTGTGAGAGTAATATTTATATCTAATAACAGAAGCAAAAACTGCTGTGCCCCTTTGTATATTTGTGAAATGCTAATAGCCTAGACTAACAAAACGTGTTCAATCTCACTCCACCCACCCATCTAGCCTAATAGTAGTCTTTTATAGGCAGAAAGTAAAAATAAGTTTAGACACAGGAAGAAAAATGTGTACTCCTCTTGGACACTTTCCTGACGGGATATTCATGCATGAATAATTTCCGTTCGGTAAAGTCATACCGTATTATCTTCTTTCCGTGCATTCAATACAGGGTTCTCTCTCACTTCCATCGGATATTTGAATGATTTTTTTCTTCGTGATAATATATAAACACTGACTGACTGACTGACTCTATTGCCTGCATATCTTTCCTGCTACTCTCTCTGTACTAAAGTTTATTCAGTATTGAGTAAAAATGTGTCTTGTGCTTTCACCCTGATGATATTCTTTCAAGGATGGATGCCTCTTTTATGCATAGTTATAGTAATAGCATTCAGTGTGTGAAACAGTTTATAGTCTGATCCATGCCCAGAAAGGAGCCTGAAGAAGGGAATGAAGAAGGCCCGTCATACTTCTTTCCACCGAAGTTCTCCTAACTCACTCTCCCGGCTTTGAACACCCACCCTGACCCCGTGAGACTTAGGACTTGAAACGACGTTCTCATCACTAAATATTATAGTATGAAGGGACATGAACTGCACAGAAAACTTATGTGCGGTCTTGGAACGAAGATAGTGGAACTTGCTGAGGCACGTATTTCAGTTACTTTGGCAGTCAAAGTTTAGTTTCTACACAGTCAGTTACTCTTCCGATATTTTTAACACCAATAATATTTTGTAGGTATTTCTTAACCGATACGAAAATTCAGTTATTGATGGTTACTTGCTTTGGGTTGGTTGGTTTGGTTGGTTAGCCCACAGCATGCAGAGGCAGGAGTTTTTGGGTGAATGTTAATTCAATTTTTCTTGTACGCTATAGAGAACTTACAATAGTTTTGTATTCATAAAGAGGAAATAAAATAAACTGGAGAGTCTGCATTTTTTTGAAAGTCAATCGATTGTGAAAGTTGTTGATTTACGAACTCTCCCTTCAAAACACTGGTATGCATTTAGACTGCTGCTTACAGTAATACTACTATTGATACAAAATGTGTATCTGTATAGTACATAAACTAGCTCGGTTTGTAGGTACATTAGTTGTCAGTATTGGCAAATTTTAGTATTAATAATATGATTTCATTTTAATCTTGCCATCCAAGGGTATTAAACTACGTTCTTTATTCTTTCACAAGAAACGGAGGATGATAATTCTAAATGATTACACTGTGGCAGTGATTGTCACAAGTCATAGGTTATCTTGCTTACACATCGAGATGATTTTGTAATTTTTTCTCTCATAAAGTAAACTTGGTCAAGAGAAAGTTCTACTCGTACTGGTTAGGCACGTTAAGGCGTGTTGTGTGCAACTTGACTGAATGAGGGCAACGTAATGAAAAAGTGGTTCACACTTTACAAAAATTTCGGTTAGATATGGGCTCATGCTTGACTGCTTTTGAATGCAACTCACTCGTCAGCATAGCAGCAGCGACGCAGTTACGGAAGTTTTCTCAGTATATCGGCAACTGCGATGTTGCAGTGGAAAAATGAAAGAAATTTATTCCCAGTCTTTGACTGCAACACTGGTGGAAAATATTTCTCGGTTATCTTACTCATCATTTCTATATTTTCTGATTAAGCTGTTCATAATAAGTTGAACTCCTTTTTCAATTCTCTTTAGATTTTCTAACGAAATCTAACTTCCCTTGAAATTCCAGCCAAGATGGTGAAAAACAAAGAATTAGGCGAGCATCCTCAATTATAATTGCAGAGATTTTAAAGCCTCTTAACATGACTTTTACATGTTGTAAGGTGGTTCGACACATATTTGTTTGTATTTTCATGGTAATATTAGGAACGTTGATTAAACTCCATGCAGTAATAAGGGCGCGGGCGGTTACTATTCGGAAGAGGCTATGCACTATTGGAAGTAGGAGGCCTGCATTGAAGAAAATACGGTTTATCACACTTTTTTTAAATTACAAGGAAGTGTAGAGGGGAAATTATTTAAGTGTTCTCTTTGCCTCTTGTAAAACAATTTATTCACAGTACGGTCCTTTGCTCTTTATAGATTCATACATTTCAAACTAAGAACTAGGTAGGTAGATACTTATATGAAACTAGATCTCCAGTAAAGCCAGTTAGTTCCCCAAAAAATGTAATCCCTCTCCCACAGGCCCCCTGTTTACCTTTCCTACTTTCCTCGTATACCCAGTTCCCCCTTCTCCCATACTCAGCTATCCCTTCCCCAGTTCTCCATTTCCTCCGTTACCCAGTTTTTCGTTCCTCCGTTCCAGGTTCCCCATTCCCCCACCCCCACTTTCTCCTTCTTCATCCCAGTTTCTCCTACCCGGTTTCTCGGTTGCCCCGCTCCTAAATATCCCTCCCCCCGTCCTAAGCTCTCCTTGTCCTACCCCCTTCCCTCTTTTACTCCTTCCCCTTCTTTCTCCCCACTTCTCAAGTTTCAAAATACACCAGAAGCATAAGTTGCCGTTCAAGATGTAAGGATGCATACAGTTTCAGCATGCGTGTACATGTCAATGGGCTTACAATTTCAACACGTATACGCATGGCAATGGGCTTAACGTAGTATATCTTAAACAGTAACTTATATGCTTCTGCTATACGTTGAAACTTGGGAAGGTCGCAAGTTACAACATATTAACAGGATAAATAGTAATTTGAAATGTTTAGCTTAGTATACCCATTTTTATAGGCTTTAAATTCGGTAGCAGAGGCATTGAAAAGCGTCAACATATGTGAGAAATGTCTACACATTTAAACATGCAGTGGCATTCAGGAATCTGCAACAGTGGTACAATAAGGGAGTTAGAAGCGGATGGTCCAATTAAGTTTATAAAATTGCCTACTTCCCCTGCCCTGATTGTCTTTTGATTGCCGCATTTTACACTAATAAGTATTCATTTAGCCATTTGCAACCATTTTAAGGAAATTTCCGCTATTTTGCCCCGTTATACCCCTTGACCCTTTTGGGGGAGAAGGTTTTTAAATTACCTAGTAAGTGACCTGATTTGTGGTAAAACGACTTTGTGTTCAAATAATAGCTTTGCTTCCAAAAAGTAATTGCCTTATCACGGAATCTATCTACTCCAGGAGGATTTTAGGGTTAATTTGAGTCCGGGCTTGGATCCAATTCATCATCCGCTTCTAAACAATTAGTGTTGCGCCACTAAGTTACAGACAGATTTTTGAATGCATGTGAGATAGTTTGCGATACTGTTTAAACTACTGTAGGCTGCACCCTACTGCAATCAATTCTGTTTGCAATAATTCAGTGTTTTATGGTTTACTTTAGTTTTTAAAATAGCTTGTCTTTAACGAGCTTATTACCTGCATTTGAATACTAATTTCATGAATTTTGTCAAGCGGCGTAGGAGTTTACAGCGACCACAGTAAAAATAATGAAAAAAGGGTTACACGCTATGTTAAAAAGGTAAACTAAAAATGGTTTAACTTTAATTACTCGGAAGTTAATTACTTTATAAATTAAAAATTACTACGGTTGCATTACAAAGAGTACCAGTAGTACTAGTAGTTCAAACAGTTAGAGACATTTTCATAAACATCCGTTTGTGTTTTAATTACGAATTACGACAAACGGGCTGAGGCTCGTCTTTAGTAAAAGTGATACCCCAATCCACAAATCGCAGAAAACGCCCGGATCTAAAAGTAATTTTCAAGTTAAGATCCTATGGTATGACGCGGATGACGTCACGAAATATCCAGTTCGGGGCCAAATGAGAATCACGCTTACGTCGGTTCTTATGGGGAGAACGGAAATTCTTGGAAACCCTACTTCTCCTACAGATTTCAACTTACAATTTTGAA
>JAQFZX010001377.1:0-30821 GCA_034682405.1 Hydroisotoma schaefferi | reverse complement strand
GTTCCATATTTGCATTGCATTGCATTGCATTGCACTTTTTATTCCATATCTACTGCAAATCTTTCCAAGAACGTTGAATTGAATAGCAGGAAAGCTGTACATTTTGTAAGCGACTGAGGTGGCAGTGGCATTGGCATTTCAAAACCTCGTTCTTCAACACTCGCTATACACACAAATAAATAATTTCCTCTAAATAATTCCCCCTACCTTTCCATGTTGAAGTTAAACTTACTCCAGCTATGCTAGTTAAGCCTTTTCCAGGTTAATTAAACCCCGAAATACGGTATTTGTTATTGTATCGACTTGTTTGTAATGATTCTATTGATTATCTTTCCGATTTGAAACCTAATGGGGGTAGCCTTGTGTACAGAAATGGGTAGGACGCAGCCTTACAATAATACCATCGAATCGCCAATGAAACCGTTCAATATGTTCATTTCACGTACCTTAAAAATCCGACCCGACCGAGTTGAGTTGTACAAACTCTCTAGGCTATACTCCAACTTCTAAAGCTACTAAAATACATAAAAGAATCTGTCCCAATTGTAAACCTTTTCTATGCTATACAACTATATTACTATATTTCGAAAAATGTACATGATTTAATAATTCCACTAGAAAAAAAGGTTTTTATATTATACTCATGCTAGCCAGCTGGTTCGGTACCACACAACCATGCATGTTTGTTAGGTAGGATCACAATAATACCTAAATTCTCGCCCACATGCCGCGGCTTATGCATGAAAAAATATGTTCAGAAGCGTCCTTAACATGGGCAAGATACCCCTTCTACCATGTAAAGAATAGCATACGGCTTAATTCCCGAGGGCGGCATACACGTAAAAACCATGTAGGGTACCGTATTTCCTGTTTTAATTCCCCGGGTGCTTTAGGGAAAATTAGAAATTCTTTTAACATGGACAAGATAGGACTCATAACATGGAAAGGTAGGGGGGAGTTATACCGGATGGGGAATTATTCCGGGGGAGGAATTAAAACGGGAAATACGGTATTAATCGTTCCAAAAGGTTATGCAGCATCACCCAACAGGTTAACGTTAACCATCTTGCAGCCTGCCAAGCCAGAAGTTCGGGTCCCTCTGCCTGCATGGGCAAGATATACATACCCCTTCTACATGTAAAGAATAGCACGCGGCTTAATTCCCGAGGGCGGCATACGCACAAGGACTAAGGTAGGGTATTAATCGTTCCAAAGAGGTTATTTAGAATCGTTAACCAGCTTGCAGCCTCAGCCTGCTAAACTAGAAGTTCGGGTACCCCTCTGCTGCAGCAGCATAGCATAGAAATACACAATTAACCACGCACGCTGGCTACGCTACAATCCTCCTATCCTAAACTAAACTCCGTCTATCCAACTTTGAAAAACCATACTTTATGTGCCCAGATCGTATAAAAAAGCAGCTGAAATAAATAGAGATAGATAAATACAAGATCGCTGGAAGGATCCAAAGCAGTCTACTCTCAACTGTGGACGAGGGAAGAGGCTAACATATCCAGCTCTTTCATTTATTCCACTCAACTCTCCAACACTTCAAACCAACTCTTGAATAATGTGAACAACTCACTCTTTATTTTACGAAACATTATTTCTCAAAATATCAAAATAATTACCAGAAAAAGAAAAAGAACCTCAACTTTTTTGGAAATCCTCTCAAAGTCACTCAAAGACACGCAGAGTAATTAAAGGAGTAATGAGTGAGAATGATAAGGATTATTATTTAATTATGGCATGGACCGTATAGTTTGTGATAGATAATCCTAATATAATAGTTTTTAGGATTAGGACAAACTTACAAAGAACAGTTCCATTATTATCGGTCATCCTTCGTTTGTTTTTGTGGTTTTTGTGTGCTGTTTGGCTAAATCTGGCCTTATTTGACGTAAAATAATATTTAATGTTGGGTTAAACTGGAGTGGAAAGAAATCTCAGATTTATTTATAAAAAGTCCCTTGAAAGTCCAGTTGGATGTGGATCAGTTAAAAAGGGCTGGAGGACTGATGAGTTGGACGAGTATTTCTTGACAAGAAAAAGTCAAACTTATCCTTCCAATTTTTTTGGATAAAGGTAGATAAAAATTTACAATAATGGGCAGAATTATTTTTTAATGAATTGGTAAATTACACTCGGATTTGTAATCATTTTTGCATCGTTTATCTTATCCTGCCTCGTTTGGTTACTTGTGGAGGTTTTTTCATGAGGAAAAGAGTTTTTTTTAGAGATTAATTACTTGGATTACTTTGCTTATTGTTCTTATCAACTAACTGGTGTACAGGGAAGTATAAGATCCTGGGGTATCGCTTTTTTTAATTCATTAATGATATGATAAAAAGACTGGAGTGACTACAGCGTTTATTCCTAATTCCTAGCCTCACTCTGACTTTTGCCGTGATTCTAGACAACCATGCCTTTATTATTCTGTTGGGTAAATATACCCTAAATCCTCGCCCAGATAACGCCCTCGTTAATTATGCCGCACGTCTATCTTTGCATGGTAGAAGGGGCATCTCTCCCATGTTGAACATGCTGCAAAGCATCTTTTTTATGGGTATAACAGTATAACCCGCGGTGTCTGGGCGAGGAGATAGGGTAAGTTGGTTACGGTTACTTGAAATAAGCACTTGACTTATTGCATTAGAGGAAATCATTTTTTTTAGAGGTATACCACAGTATAAATGGGTAATTGAGCGAGAAATACCGAGCATAGTCACCAATTAGTTGTTATTTGATTTCCTATTTAAAAAAACAATAAATGCATGGTATAGATTTGAATGGTACTTGGTACATGGGACACTAAAAGAATTGTGAGGGTCAAGGCTGCACAGTCTTTCGATTCAGCTACTTCTTACTGCAACAGTACTTTACTTTCCATTTTCATGAATGCCATGCTACCTAAACGAGTTCTGCATATTCCGTTGCGTTGACCGTGTTAGTTAAACTGCAAACAGATTCACTCTTATCCAAGTGAAGTTAGGCTACTTTTTATACTTGTGTGCAGTTCTGTTTACTATAATTAGGTTGTTATGTCTTTGGCTTTTGCTAATTTGTAAAGTTTATGTCTCTTAATGATCTTTTGAATAGCTATAAACTAAACTGCTGAGTCTATGCCATCATTTCTGCCTGTGTCAAGTCATAATAATTCATAACGGTGTAAAAGTTGGTCTGCTGAAATATGTTTTCATGATGACATAGGCACAGAAAGAAGGCATGTGGAATGGATGTAGGATAGCTTGCAATTATGTAGGATTATAATTTGAGACAGTCAAGCAAAAAGTAGGTATGCCTTACCTACCTGTCCCATATTACAATGTACAATGGATAATAGCCAGTGGTTTCTTGCTAGATTATAAACGTTATTTACTGATGTGCTATGGATGTTGTATACAAAAGTATTTCATGCTTGATTGCCAAGATTGAATGGAGAATTATCTAACTTACATGCTAAAACATTTGCTTGTCTTACTTATTAGCAGTGGAGTGAGATTATTCAGAAACTTTGTTTTTTGGCCCATTCTATAAACCTATTTGCATTGTAATTGTTTACCTTAACCTTAGCATACTTCTTAATGGTTTATGTATATGTATGCTTGGCGTTGGCACGCTGTTCACCAGATAAACTTGCGACTCAGCGATCTTTTATGTGCATAGTTCGTTCGTAAATAAAATGATAGGGATTATTTGGTTGTAGAGGTGGAAGAGAGATGTATTTTGTACTTTGGCAGTTGGAAAAGTTGCTTGTAAAAAAATATTTTAAATATTATATCAGCAAACATTAAATATTGACCATTACACAAAGTTGGGTTCAGCGAAAAATTACGAAAGTTTATGTTTTATATCTTTTTAGCCGCTGGTTCTTCTGCTAAGGTGGTTCAAAACTTCGGATATTGATCGACCCAGTCGTGTATCAAATGGTCAACTGACCGACATTTGAAAGTTAACGGATATTCTACAACGGCAAAATGGTAGTACCTCATCAGTTGGGTAACCAGACTCCGGACAAGAGAGTTTTTGGATCGCAGTTAGTTTCAAAAGCTTCACCTACACCGTATTCGGATGCTACTAAGGTGAGATTTTAAATTAATTATTTTTAATATCAATTTACGGACACTGGAAATTAGACTTATTCTTCAATTTTGGGTTGAAATAATTTAAACAATCCACGAATCCATGCATTTTAAATAAGTGTTTTATGTTCATGCCTGGGATCTTTGACTTGTGCAGGTTGAACATCTAAAAGTTTATGTATGTAATCAAATAGTCCAATCAAATTTTTATTGATGCGATTATAGCGTGATTATTCTATATAAAATATGGCTTTAAAATTTACGAATACCTATTAATAATTTTGGGTTCATTGAATCGTGGAGTCTGTGCTAATAGTGACTGGAATATGATTTGAAGTGGTCCAAAGTGTCTTTAGCTGATCGTTTCATTCAGTTAGTATGTGCTTACTTTTTAACGGATGGAAAACAAGGTGTATTGTTGTTGTGGAAGGTTTATGATCGTGAACTGAAATTGCTTGCTCATCATCATACCTTCGTTCGTATTAAAAATGTATATCCTTACTACTGAGTTTTGTTTGCACTAGCAGGGCTGCTGGTATCATTGTGCACAATATTAAATTGAATTTTAAAACGCTGTGAAATAGTATCCATAATGTTAAACATTTTAATGCCTTGCACTTGGTTGGTAGAATGGATTGTGGCTTTGAATTTACATGATCATGATGAGTTTGTTCCGTACTGCATGCAGATAATCATGCTGGAGTGCATCGACACCTCAAAAACGTAGTTTTTCATGCTATACAAAATAGTTGATTTCCATGTGTATTGTATTTTGTGTGATTGTGTACATAACAAAGTATAGCTGTTCATTTTGCTTGTATTTTAGTGTAGGTGTTTAGATATTCAAGCAGAACGGAAAATTTTAATTTGAAGTCTTAAATAAATGCCTTTCAAAAGAATTTCCCGTAATACTACTACCTATAGTTCAGCGTTTTAATATAAAATTATGCGGAAGGGAGACATCGAGAGAGATGACTGCCGAGGTTTCTGTAGTTTCCACTTTCCAGAGATGAGCTAAGCTATGAACGGTTAAAGTTTAAAGATGATGACATTTGGTAGCTTATCTAGAGAAGAGATTTAGGCCGTAGCCATATAGGTATCACACATCCTTTCGTGCAATTTCTATATGTATAAAACATTTAACATTTACGTTTTGGAACGGTCGGCTGTACGACGGATATTCAGCTATGGGGTTTCCAATAGGCCAAGAATGATGTCAGATTAAGCTTAACTTAAAAGTGTCCTCGAATGGTACACATAATAATACATAATCAGCAAACCACACAAAGTTCAGACAGAGAAGGTCTGTTCGTCCTTCTCGAAGATGTATGGGTATATGGTATGGGAAGCGATTCGTCGAAGAGGAAGATTACACTTTTTCTTATTGTATCCCACGGGCAAACCGCTCTTAGTACTTCAGCTATTCATGAAGTCCACAGAGTTTTTTGGAAACGCTTTTTTCATAATTTTTCATTTAAGGAAATTAGCTATTCCTCTGGGGAATTTAGTTCACTTACTTACGAGGGACTGGGACTAACTACTATTCCCATCATCGGTCAGGATCAGAAAGGGGATGAGACATGAGAGATGTCAATTTTTATTTTATGTTTTAAACTTTCGTGAAGGTTTGTGTATATCTATGTGATATCTTTGTGTTTACTTGACTTTAGAGATTGTTCAGGACTAATGATTAGTTTGCTTACGCCGTCTTTTGAGATGGAGGTGACTGTCGGTCATTCAAACAAAATTCATACGTAAAAGAAAATAGAAGAAGTAATTCTGGAAAGATAAGTGTAAGTCGTCGAGAAGTATGCTTGAAACGTACTACTGTTCTTTTTGATTTTTTTTTATTACTTGTGCTTCATGAGTGCAAATGCAAACTACATTTTAGCATGGGCTATTACTTTCGAGGTATTTTTTTTGGAAAATTCCAACTTTCAGCTTTACAGAATGTAACTTCAGTTTCAGTTTTGCAAGGAGGTGTGTCTCAACTTCATTGACCTTTCTATTTCTAGCTGATTCATTGACACAACATCAAAATTCTTTTTATATTTTAGCATCTATCTTCGAATTCATCAGGCGTTTTTATTTACGCAATATATTCTGTAAACCTTGGGTCGAAATCTGTTTTGCAACATCCTCAGTGGCCATATAGATGTTGCCTTATCACTTGGATTTTGTGGTTTAAGATCCGTTCCTTTCAATCTGAATTCTTCTACGTGTCTAAATGGATGGGATGAGAAGTAAAGTAGGAATGGAAAGGCGTTAATACGGATGTTAGAACAAACAACGCAGTTTTAATGGTATTTATAGTTGGCATATGCGGGCTTGGGCTATCGCAGTTGCTTGTTAAAATACGAAGGACTTTGTTGCTACCGCAAATAAGATTATCAAGTGTATTTTATAACAGAAATACAGTGTTAGTGTAGTGTTTCTGAATATTCATGCATGTAATAGAATTTATAATTAACAAGAAGTTTAATTAGAAGTAGATGGATCGATATTATCCTCAAATTAAATAGTGGCATTGTGGTAATGGATTCGTAGTCTACAAATACATAAAAGTCCATTTTCTGCATCTGCATCGTAATAAACGACTATCGAGTTTGAAGTCAGGAGCAAGAACTATTGAGATCTTGTTACTACTACTACCACCACAATTCCCATTCCCTGGACGTTTTATCAAGCTTTGATTGTTCAGTTGATAAACGTTCCATTTGATTCTTGTTGGTAATTTTATGATCCATTCAGAAACCGAATCTTTATCGTTTCAACTCAATATATTCCACATTTATGCATGCCTATTTTCTTCAGGAGAGTAGATAGGAGTTCTATTGTAATTTGGACAGTTAAAACAAAGCGTCACAAGATTTATTTAATGCACCGTGCCCATTGACCTTAGATTATCTCTGTTACTGTCGACCAGTAATTGTGCTGAGGCTTCAGTATTCGGCATCATTCATTGTGCATGGTAAGAAGTCGTTATTTTGATGACAGGGCTAAGATGTGGTATTGTATTTCATTGGCAAGATCTTAAAACACACGAAGTCGAAGTCAAAACACACTACATACTTACGTTTGTTTGCAAAACAATTAAATCTTTTGTCTATCTATAAAATGATTGTAGGAAAAGGGATGGCAAGCAGTTTTTTGCAAATATTGATAAAGAATGAGCACCAGTATAATATAATTGCTGTGTACACCTAATACACTACGACTTAAAATAGCATGTTGAAAGTTGATAAAAATTATGAGCTGGTAGTTATGATGTTATTATGGAATTGTCGTGAGTTTTTTGAGGCAGGAAAAGGGTACAATTTAAAGGCATTCCTTTTCCTACCAAGGATAACCTCTGTTTTCAGCCACATCTCATGCAAAAGAGTTCATTTAGAGGAAGGAGTGATTAGGCAATAAAATAGTACCTAATTTATTATCACTTCCTAGCCATTGCTATTAGCAAGTAAACTGACCGACGAAGGTGAAATGGACGCTTCTTCCAGAATCATAATAATGCAACTGAAGAATGTCTTTCCATCATTAGCGTCAGTCACCCTCAAATGTCCACAGCGTCATATATCTGTAACTGACTTGTTGAATCCACACAACCTACTGTTATCATCTTTATAGTATTACGCTGCATAAGCACGTACGGCTGACTTAGCTAAGTCTAGTCGGCTAGACATTCCCAGTTAGAAGAACAAGAAGGGGGATATGTTTGTTTCTAAGACTTACGTTTTATTTATCTCTTGATCATGCAACGAAAGCAGCAAAGCTGATGCAGATGAGTCAAAAAATTGAAACTGAGAATTTAGCAATAGTCAACAGTGGTTCTGATCGGAACCTTTGGCTCTTTTGCTTGTAGACGGAAGACGGAGATTAGTGTTGATGAAAGTGATGATTATCAACGTAGGTAATTCATTCAGAGAATTTAGTGATTACAAAGGAGGTTTGGTTAATCCTTGCTATCACTCACTATGAATAAGAGCAGAGATTGGAGTTGATAGGTCGATAAATTAGGATGGGTGCCCTCAGCGTCATAATTAGGTAATGTAAATTAATTCCTAGAAATAATTTTCCCAGGCTCCACTCAAGTTTTCCAACTCCGCCGACAAGGTTTTGACAGCATTACAATTAAATCAGAAAAATGTTTTGCAAAGCATGAGTCATACGACTGACATGGCACTTGGAGATATCATTAGCTTAAGTTTAACAGCTTCTTTAAACATGGAGGATTAAAAATATGACAGGGTATTTTTGAAATGCAAATTTTGCCTGAAGTTGCTTTTTAAAAATACATATTCTCATTCTTATAAACTTCAGAACAGAATGTTTAAAAACCTTTCCGTCTTCTGTGAACTATTCTATCCTATCCCTATTCTTCCCTGCCTTTCAATGAATATATAAAGGACAATAAGTTGAGTAAAAATAGTCTCCAAGCAGTATATTTTTTGCTATTGTCTGCCTGGTCTGGTGTACCTTTTTTGGCAGTAAAATCCCTCTCCTCATCTCACAGTTCTGTGTATTCAATTCAGTAAAGATATAATGCAATATAGTGGCCAGATGAAACTAGGGACTCCGTTCCGTGAGAACTCTACTCTAAATAAAACGAAATGGGGACAAAAAATAATTGAAGAATATTTATCTTGAGTATTATAAAAGATCGTATGGAATTAGTTAGTGAGTTGGGGTGAGGTCCCCTTTTGCCTTCTTTCTGCCAAGGCCGGCTCACCAAAGATTTCCCAACCAACTAGAACGAATTTTTAGTGATGCAGCAGCAAAAGCTAGCTAGCTTACTACCTTTTTTACCTTATAATATTTCCTTACTACAGAGCTGACTGATTTACTCGACAGTCAACCAAGTAACGCAACAACATTCATTTAGTAGTTTACGGAATACGTAGTACGAATTCTGCATCATTCCCATGCAAAGATTAGCCTTTTCTTCACAAGACCTTAATTTTTTTCATCTTTCAAAAGCTTAATTCATCTCTCTCTATGAATAATAAGCCTGATTAAGCAAAAACTCCGCTTATTGCGAGTCAGTTTAGTTAAGTTGAGAGCGAATGTACGATACTATAATTGGTTTTAGTTGCTTGACTAGAAAAAATATAATCAAAACGATTATCATTATAGCTAGAGTAAGCCTCCTTCCTTCCCTAGTAGGGAATTATTATTTCACCTAATCACCACGTAACGTAGTAAAATGATAATAATATTATTATGAACCTTCCCTTATCATGATGAATGAATGACTGTTATAAAGAATAATTAAAATAAACTCTAGATTTTATTTATAAAAGCCTAAGCTTACAATTAGTTCTGTTTAATGGTAGGCATACATTACATTAGAGTGTTCAAGGTATCTGCCCAGTCAGGTAATACTCGATAAAATAAACTAAACCCTAGCAAAAAAAACCTGATTGAAGAAAATTGCATGCTGATTGAAACCAATTCTGTACGATGTACTCTACCGCAACGTAGCAGCAATGAAAAAGCCAATTCTATTGTACAGAAAGAAACGCAACAGACAGACGTTGGCGATCATTATCATGATCAGTATGATGAAGTAATATAGGATTATTATAACCCGTTTAACTAACTCAACAATGATCTTGAACGTGAAGCAGTAGTAGGGCATTCGTTCGATGATATTCTGCTGTGTACGCGTCCTTGACTGACTTCGCGCCAAAGTGAGCACTGAATAATGTTTCTACTTGTATTATTCATCAGTGTATTGCTTCACAGTAACTTCATTTATCTCTCGTTTTTACAGAGTAGATAAGTCAACTTGATGTAGATAGGGTGGCTTCTTATTCTTTGCTGTACTGTGAGCAGTTTACTAAAAGTATAACAAAACCATGATAGGATGCTGCATCAGGCTAGTCGTTAGATTCAGTATCGAGCCAACTAGTCGTTCGTGGGACGATACGGATTATATTGTCTAGGAAAAAACTTTATATGAGGAGAGGAGATCTACGTAATAATAAATGTAAGAATGTTGAGTTGGGAGATGTTAAAAAAATAAAAATCCGTACAGTAAAGTAAAACCAAAGCAAACGCTGCAGGAGGTTGAGCATTTGAAGTAGAAAAAATCTACGTAAAATGCCAAACATCAGCATATTCCTAAATCCCAATCCTTGTGTCAATAGAAGTTTTATTTCTTAGGATCCAGTGTGTAGGACGGATATAATATAATCAAGTTATGAAGTTATTGCGATGCTAGGGAAAAGTAGGCACTAATATTTTGGGTCTTAAGTAAAACTACAACAGCATTAGCTGAACTTAAAAATAATTTAGATATTATTATTACTTTCTATTCATGCTTTTAGACGTAGTTTGTAAGTAGGGAGGGTGGCTAAGGGCTGAATACACTTTAGCTGGGTTTTTTTTCAGTCTTTCCATCCGTTCTGTAATACTTAATGTATGTTAGACCAAAAGTAGTTGAGATGAGATAGAGGTTTTTCACGGTAGACAGATGCTAAATTCTCATTAGAGAAGTCGAGATGGAAATTTTGCATAAGACAAGTCAAGACTTTGGCTATGGTTGTATAAGCTATGTTATCCATTGGTTTGGCAGGCATGTGTGAGATCTTTTTCGTGAGATTTTGCCTTACCTTCGTTTCATTGCATTCGTTCGTTTCGTGAATAGTTACAGGCTGTTTTCTCGTCTATTTCAGTTTTTTACTTCACTAGAGTTCAGGGCAGTACAAAGTTGGTGGCTGGTAAATTACTTACCTATTTTTCCTACTTTGTAGGCATTTGGTATTAGTTTTATGGTTAACTTATTAGAATTGCTCCGTCATCTCCAGAGAAGATATTTCAATGCTATGCTACTGCGAATGTTGCTGAACTATGGGATGTATTGCATTTATAGAGCTGGATGCTAATGCTGGCTTTGGTTTCCTTTTTGTAGGTTGCATATTTGCGTATTTAAGTTGAATGGTTTCATTGGTCATATTATTTGTGGAAATTTTATCACTACAGTTCCAGTTCAGAAGGCATAGCAGGATCTGAAGATCCATGGGTCGATTAAATGTGCATATGTTTGGTATTACATTGCAGACTCTTTCATGTTTGTTTAGACTATGACTTTATGTTGTATGAAAATATGAAACTTGGTTATAATATTGCATTGCCATACCAGGACTAATGACTGTTTGACTTCTGTGTCATTGGACAATTTCGACTTTCCTTGAGTCCTGATTTGCAACTAAATGAAGCTCTCTGATGTTGAAATTAAAGGCTTATCTATGCATTCTTGCGCTAATCGTCTCATGCTTTTCTCTTAAAAGTAACCCTATGTAATGCGTCTGCATTTGAAACTTTGTACAGACGTTTGTTGTATTGATGATGAAAGAAACAAACAGTGTTGATATTACTTAAGTAATTATTAGTCAAAGGGTCAAGATGATAAATGGGTTCATTCTTTTTTATTTCAGACTAAAAAGCATCCTCCCAATCACATTAAACGACCAATGAATGCGTTCATGGTCTGGTCTCAGATTGAACGACGTAAGATTTGTGAAAAGAATCCAGATATCCACAATGCTGAGATCTCAAAACGCTTGGGTAGAGAATGGAAACTGTTGTCCGAGGTGGAGAGGAAGCCATTTGTAGACGAGGCTGAAAGGCTCAGAGTTTTGCATTCACAGGAATATCCGGATTACAAGTACAGGCCTAAGAAACGGTCCAAGAGTGGTTCGGACAGTGCATGCCCGTCCCCCTGTCCATCTCCGGCTAAGACTCCTAGAAAATCGTATGCTACTTCGGGAGACTCCTCGACGCCAAAAAAGAAATTTGCACGATCCAAGTCCTCTACGGTTTGCCAGTCACCAGGGATTTCTAGCACTTTTGAAACTCCCAAGAAACAAATTTTTTCCAATTTGAATGCTTTCAGTCGTACCTCAAGCATCAGCTCTCCTGGATCTCCTCCATGCAATAGGATTTCAGTAGTCACTTCCAAGATAACCTCTACTCCGGAGTCACTTAAACTACACTTTAAGATCGACCATGATTTTAAAGCTAATATCCACAAGAACATCGGAGAAAGTGTAATTGCTCATTTAACTCCACCGTTGGCAAAAGTTCCAGAATCACCATCCTCTCCAGACTCGCCAGAAAGTGCCTCAATGTATGAAGAAGACTCGCTCTCTTCTTCGTCTGGACATGCTAAGCAACCAAAATTCAATCCCGGTGATGCGTCCAAACGAAGCTTGACAGCAGGTTTGTTAATTTTTTGCAACTATTTTGTCCTTACCATCCTTTTCTTGCTTCTATTTCCGTTTCCTCAACTGAGATGTTCAGAACTGTTTGGTTGGCTTATGTTATAAAATGAAGTGAATATGCACATGCTAAACTATTTTCCCGAATTCTTTGCAGCCTTGAATGCCATTCCAAGTGGTAATATAATGCAAACTTATTACTATCAACCGCTTCCAACAACGACGGAGCCCTTCAAAATAGAACACCACTCACCACGAAACGTCCAAGATGACCTATTTCCAAGCATATCTTGCACAGACGATGTTCTCGGCTCGAACATCTTAGAAGAACTTTTAGACATGCAGACTGATTTCAAAATTGAACCAGCTCCAGTTTCTGATGGTTTGGACGTTTCTGAGGATCCAATGGACCCATGGCGATCGGTTTGGGAGCAGCCTCTCGATAATGTCGGGATGGATTTCAATTTTGATGGTCCATCGTGTCATATCGATGCAAATCTGCTTTTGTAAGCCGAGGTCATATGTAACGGGATTCGCTCGCATGTTATTTAATAAACAACCATCTTTTGAGCAGTTGTCTTTCACTAAGTCTACTTCGTACAATATTAACAAATTAATATTTTTGCTTTTTGTACAATATACTTACATACATTCGAAACAGAAGTACGGAGATTTTAGGCTGATATGCTTACGAGTTTCATTTCACACCCAATAATCCAATATGCCTTTTAATCAACTAATCAGCAGAAAGAAAATAGTGCCTCGTAAAATAACTAATTATTAGGACTGCTGTACCTTCAAAATCATTCTGTGATTTATGCAAATTTTTCCATATACTTTGTAGAGTTACAATTTTCCAATGGTATGAAAATCGTATGTAAAGGGGCTTAAAGAAACGGAACTTTCACATCCTTTTTGCAAACTGCTAAAGTTTTACAATCCTTAAAAACTGACGGATGGGCGTGAATAACAAAGATCAAATCATTTCATCGAGCGAATAATTTTCCCTCAAAGTAGAACTATGGATCGTTTCGTGAGCATTCATTTTAAGTGTTAATTTCAGAAATGTAAACAACAAAATCAAATAAAAATCCAGCATTCTGTAACTATTTTAAAGCTTAGGTCATTTAAAGATTAGTGTTGGCCATTCTAAAATTGTAGTTAAACCATGTAAAAAGGTAAATCCCCGGTCGAATCGTTAGATTAGTGTCGCTTAACATTGTGTGACTCACACAATATATCGTTTATACTTACTGAAAAGTAAACGATCATTACAATATTAATAAAAAAACTGGCTAGAGTATTACATTTTGGATGCTAATGTATAAAAATAGTACACGCACATTTGTAAAAAATTATCACAAAAGCATAAGGCAGGGATTTAGTATTTATATTTTTTGTCCAATTTCCATTCCGAAGGTCATGGCGCAGGTTTCTTATATGGTGAAAAAGTAATTGATTGCAATTCACTTAAGTTCTAGTATTTAGTAGAAACAGGAAGCATGTAAAAGGTATAAATCAGCCAGAAATGTTAATCTAACTTCTCTATTATGCTGTTCACCTTGAACGCTTGGAACTAATTAGGTAGTAGGCTTAACTAACTAACTACCAGTATGTGCGTTAGCCTACCATATTTCTTATGGTGAGATACGAGCATGAGTGAGATACACAACACAACTTAATGTAGCTGTTACGGCGAGGCCTGTTATGTTAACTCGTTTCCTGAAGTGTCTTATTTTTCACTTCTGGTACACATTTTAGGGAAAGAGAAGAGTTGTAGGTTTTCGAATTAGTATTTGCTGCATCCTTTTTCCGTATGTGTAATCTGCTCTGCACTAGGTTAATTAGTTTTATAATTATGTTTTTTAGTTTAATTGTTCTATTAAGGGGAAGATGCGTGGGTTCTTATCCAGGCGTCTTGTCGATCCAACCAGACACAATGCATTTAACCGCTCGTTAGAGACAAACTCTGGGATTATCCATTTTCTGCCTGTTTAATTGGGCTAGTGTTAATGTTAATTGGAAATGTTGAGACGTTCTCTCGAGCTATGGTTGTATCATAATGAATTTATATTAATTTGCTTATATTGTGAGTAGTCATAGTAGTAGTAATTAGTTAAGCAGCACAATATACCTTTGAGTTATAGCAATTAAATGAGTACGGCGAAGATTTTTTCTACCACTTTGTTACTTTATGTTAATGTTTTACTATAATATTCTATACCGTATCGTATTTTAATTGAATTTTTATACGTTTTTCATTTCAATAAAGTATTGAATGTTAACATAGAAAATATAAGAATGCCTAGCGAAGTTGGTTTTCTGGAAAGGATTGATTGTACTTAGAATTAAGATTTACTTACGCTTACCTATGTGTAATTAGATTAATTTTGTTTATTACTTAGAAATATTCTTTTGTACGGTGCTTCATCAATTTTAAACTTCAAACTGTCGCCACTTATCTCTTATAATTGATGGAATCCTAGAGAAGGAATGATTATTGGCTACGATTGTCAACTAATTCTAATATTAATTTCCGGATTCTGGTTAATTACTGACCTGCGACACGCAAGTATCAACTGTGCTCTAAGTCATGTCATAAACAACTTACAAGCCCATTCACGAATTAAAGTTAAAATGCATCTTATTCGCAAAAAAGGGCGTAATGAAAGACAAAATAAAATATATTAGTAATAAAATACGGTGTAACATTCGAAATCTACCAATAATTTCTACAAACCGCAAGTCTTACCGAGGTACCGATATGTACACCTGTAAACGTTTACGCTTCTTCTCTTATCATTAATTATTTTATTTAATCATAATATAATAATGATAATTACGACAAACGATCTGTCCCCTATTGTTCGTCCTGAGTGGAACCAATAAAATGAAAATTATTCAGAAATCTCAACCGTTTCTAGATGAATTTATTTTAATACATAATAGTGAAGAGGTGGGCAAAGATCATGAAAAGTAGCACAGCATATTATGCATCCTAGACAATATTAAATTCGTCTGGGGAAGGAGGTTTCATAGTTTAAAAAAAATCATTTAAACCGTTTGGCAATCACATCTCTCCAATATATTTTAAAGAGTTTTAAGCGTGCAGAAATATAAAACTGACCTACTACAGGAAGATATTGGACCTGGCTCAAGTAAGCGCATAACAATCTGTAAAAGAGGGTTGTTGAAGTGGCCTTCTATACATTATTTTACGAGCGAATGGTTACGACAAACAAGACGATTAAACCCTTCTTATTCGGACGGTTTCTAAAAACCAAACTCAAGTTATTATTCTAACAGACTTGGATTTCCTCCTGTCTCCTTCCTCAACCAGATATAATATTACTTCAGTTAACAAACAGCAAAAGCTGAAACCTTGAGTAACGCTTTATGGCGATTTTAATTGTAGGAGATGCATCATAAAAGTGTTTTTCATAACATCGGTATACGAACTTAAAAAATATTCACGTCCTCCTTTTACCTCTTGTATTATTCAGACGTATCAGTAGTTGTAAGTAGTTATTGTTTATTAGCAGAGGTTCACTATCATCATTACAGTTTATGACTTTTCAATCCTCCCTAAATGTAACTTGTTAACATGAATGATCCTTCATCCTGATCGGTCGGTGGTCGTGAGAAAAATTATAATACATCCATTCTATAATAAATCCTGAAACTTTCTCCCTATATTTAGAACAAAACAACAATCTACCGTTGACCGTGTCATGTCGTTAATTAGCGATGCAGTAAATGCCAAAATAAACTTAAGCGCAAGCAATTTGAGACTAGACTGAATGTTTATGACATATCCTCATTTATTGTGCAATGCAGTAAGCTATATCATTTAGTTAGGAACAGGACAGAAATGGGTGAAGTTTAACTTTTAACTATCGTGTTGTTCATGAATTGGTCATGTGTGAACTGATTTCTAATGCTGGATTCTTGAAGTAAACAACTGAACTGACATTTCAGTTGAGGTAAATACACTACTAGGCATTTTTAGGGTCCATTCTGTATGCTGAAAAGAGCTTAAAAAATAATGCTTCCTGTTTTGCTCAGTCATTTTATAAAACTTTGCACCGAAGATAGGTCTTTGATCTCTTTAAAAATAAAAAGAACCTTTCAGTACCTGCGTACTATTATTTAGCAGGTAAACGTAAGATAGAAATTAAAGTAACAATGAAGAATACTTAACCTTTTATCCTAGCTTGACGGAAACTTTGGGAGTTAGTTTGGTTGGGAGTGTTTTTAAATCACACTAAGATCCGTGAAGAAATGCTTGAGAAATGTTTTTGCCGACTTATTTATTTCTAGAAACTACCATAGTCACTTGGATTGACCATTAAGTAGACGCTTGCTTGGATGGAAATTAGCCAGGATCTTGCATTCACTTTCCAGCAAGCTCTGTTCAGGACTCATCTCATCGCCCACGGTATCCCTTTACTTGAGGTTGTGAAGCATCCGATATGATCTTCTATTTTTACCAAAGTTGCTAAGTAGGCGGATGAACAAACCAAAAACGAAAGGGATGGACTTTTAAAAAAAATACTAATTGTAAGGTTAGGTGTTTCCAATCAAAGGAGATTTATGTGGAGCTGATCAAAAAACCCTTTCCAATGGATAAATCTTACCTTTTCAGGTTAAAAAAATGGTATAATATTTCACTTTCATCTCATCATCATATGGAAAGTATAACCATTACATATGAGTAAGAAAAAGAGCCGGACCGGACTCACTAGTCAGATCAAGTACCTCAAGTTGGGAATTCCAATCTAGTGACTTACCTTTACTGCTTTCTAACCAAGTATAACTACAAACAACCCCTGCATTATTTACTACAGCGCTTTAAAACAGACGAAAGCACAAAAGCAAAGTAATCTAAAATCCGGGTCTCTCTGTAAGACTAAAACCTAATTCCTCAACATACCTTGACTAACATTAACAAATCTCCCCATTGGATTGACGATTAATACCTTTAATTCTTTCTGGACTATTTCTCTAATCCAAATCCAGCCTTGTGAACTGAAGGCAACATCCTGGCTACTTTTGTATTAATAAAATGTAATTTATATTCAATGCATGCAAGACGGTGTCATTTTTCTAAGACTATACCACTCCAATTCTCACCTTCTCCCGTCTCATCTAATTCATGAGTAAATTGGACTTTGAGTACCGAGATCCGAGTGCCTTATTTTTCTACCTCTATAATAAGCTGGTTGCCTTGTGTAGTATATTACCTCTACCTAAACTACCTGCCATGTCTTTTACATACCTAGATACTTTTTACTTTCTTACTGCCCTAAGCTGTCCAGAAAAACTAGTGTTTTTGTTCCAGCAACGTCCAGAGGCAGTGCATTTCTAATCTTCCTTTTACCATTTCCATCATTATCAAGGCTCAAGAAGATGAGGGAGTCATGGGCCATTATGAACCTCAGCTTGGCTGCAATATGGGCATTCATCTCTGCACTGCAGCTCATCAGGAGTTGGTCGGAGATGAGAAGTTGGAGGATGTTGTTAAGCAATAATTTGGAAAGGGACTGTTTTTATGGAACATTCCAAGTCTTCAAGGGAAGCTTCAGAAGTAACTTCTGCTGCTTAACTTAGCTCGCTGCGCGGTTGCTTCCTTGCAGTGCTTCACATCTACCTATGCCTGCCTGTTGATCTCTCTCCACTTCTACATACTGTACTAACTCCCGTACTCGATAGCCCACCCATGGGAAAATTCCTCTAGAGTGGAGAGAAACCTGACGAGATGCTGAATCACAAAATGTTAAAAAAAAGCATTAAAGAAAATAGTCCTTAAACTAACCCTACCTACCTAGTCTAAAAGGAACAGAAGAAACGGAGACCATAACCTGTAATAACATAACCCTCCCTCATACAAGTTACATACTATTCTCGATTTATTTCTTTAAAAAAATTTTAACACTACATGATCATCCTCTTTAGTTAGTGGTTGTTCTAGTCCTTCGTGTGGTATTATTTTAATGTCGGCATTGCATAGTTTTAGTTATGCTACGGCGTCCCCGTTCTTATGCAACAAAAATACCTCTATGTTGGTTGGACATGTAGTAAGTAGGTTGAGTTGAGTCAGTCAAGTGCATTCATAACTTTTAAACAAAAAATCCTCACAATTTCACAGGAATCATCTAATGGATAGGGGAAATCTCCCCTCTGATCTTTAATTTTCATTTATGAGTCCACATTAACGTATCAAGTCACTTCTTATGCTAAACTCAGCTCCAGAACAGTTGATCATCTTGGCAGTAGCTTTAGTAGTTTTAAAACAGGTAAGCATTTTTCATCTTCCATCCAAAGAGCTCTTGTTTTTTACTTTAGCATTCTCAAAATGATGATGACCGACCGGATGGAATCAATCTGACCGGAATATTTCATATCTCTTCAGTCAGGTTTCATTCAGCTAGCTTATTATCTTTATCTACCTGAATCAGATTTACCTTAGCAATATATGTTTATTGGTGCTTGATTTACCAGAGTCAAGTGTGAAACAAGGTACCGCGACCGATAGCTAATCATTTAGGTGTAATGACAGTATTTATTGTTTAAAATTAGAATGGTGAGAGCGTTGCATGGACCACAGAGAATCAAGGTCAGTCATCGTCGGTCATGTTTCGGATTATAGGAAGACGGAATAGCTTTTTTTGAATGAAAATGAATAAATCTGCTCAAGAGGATGCATAAAATATGCCATTCACACATTTTATTTATATTTACAATTGCTTTGTAAACTTTCGGGTACCTATAGTTGCTTTTGGGTGTTCAAGTTAGTGAAAGTAATGTCCACAATATAATGGTCTCCATTCTTGACACTACTGGGCATTGGTATTGAGAATTAGGCAGGCTAACAAACTAAATGTCAAGGTAAGGAATAGATGGAAGCCTTCTTTGTTTATTGTCAAGTTTAAGTAAGAAAGTAATGAAAAGTTGGTTGGGATTTTTGGTAGTTCAGGATTAAGTTGGCTTTATACCCAGAAAAAAGGCAAATGACAAATTTTTACAAAGAAAATGAATACAATTGGTGAAAAATAGTCCTTGGTCCTTTCTAAGAACTTTTTTTTACCCTTTTTGGTCTAAAGTTCTATAATGGTTAGGTAGCATCGTATTACGGTTTTATGTATTTTTTGTTGATAAGGATAGAGATAAGTTCTACGACTGCGAAGGTGGACAATACAATACTAAATAGAGAAGTTCTATTTTATCTTATATTTCAGATTATGACACTTTTGGTTTAGTCTTTTATGGCATTTGTTTGAATACAATAATAGTTCATTGTCAAGAAATATGTGATAACACTGCGTGGAGTAGATATTAGGCAGGTTTTAATCAAGTTTGAAAAGCTTAAAATTCATTCATGTATGCTGGAGTTGTTAGACTTGCACTATGGAAAGTATGGAGGCCCCTTCCAAAATAGCTTCTTAACTTTTTACTGCGCGCATTAATAGACAATCCTTCTATAATAGCAGTGTTGATAAACACTTATTGAAAAATCTGTGTTACACAACTACAGCTCAAATGTGTCATCGGAGCTTTTTTATTTTTAAGAAAAATCACAAAAGCAAAGAATTTCTCAATATTGAACTCAGTAATTGTGCATGATTCCTTGCCCGTTCACCACGCAACGTTGAACTGCAAGAAGGCTTTAAAACATGATGAAATATCAACAAATCCATCTCACGTCACTTGAATCTTTTAATACCGATCATATGCAACAATCGAGGCAACTTAGACTTGTTTAGCTTATCAACTTAATAGTTAGTTTCTGAATATGTGTCATGTATTTTTTTCCAGACATAATTTATCAGTTCAAATTATTTCATTCCATTCATAAAGGAACTTGATCTGTATAAGGATTTCTAAATCCTGTTTTTTAAATCAGTTCCCATCCTACTTCTCTCTTACCCATCATCATTTTCATCAATCGAGTCCGACTCATTTTCTATCAAATCAGTTCCATGCCATCGAAAAATGCTGGTCTGCCCTGCTAGTTGAACTGGATGATCTGGGATAATCGTCTGAAGAGGTCTTATTACACAGTGGGAAAAATACCGAACTGCTCCGCCTATTCCAGCTAGCAAAGACCCACTTTTTGAGCAGTTTGACTAAACTATAATGCATAGTGGTGGCTCACTGATGGTCCTGGTACCCTTTAAACCGTAATATCATGCAATAACCTGGTACCATGCTTGAACGGGTTCCTTCCTCTAACATCTGGCATCCTTTTCCTCCTATTCTATTCTACTTAGCAGTACTTTCCTCCGTCGACTCGACGTCCATCCTGTCCAGGTCTCACAGGACTATAGAACTATGTTGAATTACAAAAAAAATGGACAAGGAACGGTATAAGGTGGTTGCTGGTGGATGCTTTAGCTTTGACTTTAGGCCCAACCATGATATACTTTACCTTACTTTTATTACTAACCTTATCTCTACCTCTTTAACAAACGATCAACTTTTCTTTCTAGTAACAAACTAAATAATGAGTTTTACATCACATAATTTTAAGCATATAAAGGACATTGATACGCAAGGATTCCCGTCCGTGTTGTCCGTCCAAGTCTACTTGTGAACGGCTTGATGATCCCCTCACACTAATTTCAAAACCGCTCTGTTTTCTCAATGAAGTAGCTTCCAGATGATAAGGGCTACAAGCAAATGAAATTATTCACAGTACCTTAGCTCTGCAAGTAGCAAGTTGGGGATAGCAGCTAGCTTCTTTACAGTGAATAGAAAACAGGGCACATCTTCCTTTTGATCATGCTAACTGGACTTTCATGCTGGCTAAAGTCATCATTTGCATACTAAGCAGGGAAGAAGGGCCAAATTACGTTTTAAAAGGGGAACTGGTCAAGGGGAAGTGGTATGGGCATAGGGTTGATTCTAGTTGAGAGACTTTTGTTAACTATCAGTCGACAATACGGTTAGACACCAAGAAGTTCCTGCAAAGGATAGTATCAGATCCAAAATATATGTTTATGAGCTCAAAGTGTATAGGCATGAGGAAACTGCTGCCGATACCCTAAATAATTTAAATATAACGGTTTACAGCTACAGGTAAGTAATCTTCATACTGCCGGAATAACTTTCTACATAACTAGCTTTAAAAGCAGTTTCGAATTAATTGGTTTAGTTTGTAATGATTTTCGACTCTTTAAATTTCCAACTAGAAAAACAAAGCTTTCCCTTCATTTGGACCACTTTTTAAGTCTGATCTAAAGCTTCCTCGCTAAGCTTATTTCATATCTGTCAATTTATTTAAGAGAATATAGTACACGAATTGTCTTTAGGGAACTTTCAGGTTGCCACTCTGAAACCTAAATAAAACTACAAGGATTCCTTTCCCATCTCCAACCCCAGACAGACAATATTACAGTTTCCTTCACTTTAGTATTTAGTTAGAGAGATGCACTTTATAAATGCTCATCCTACAAACCCAACGAGCGGAAGGTGGGTTACAAGATATTAAATGGGACATGGAAGAATGCAAGGGTAAGAGGTATTACAAGGGGTGGCAGAGGAATTAGACAAAAAGTCCTTTGACGGAATACAATCGTTAAAACATAAAATAGAGAAGTAATAAAAGTAAATATACGATTACACTGCATTATGAATCTCGAAACCTAGATTGCTGGATGGAAGGCCAACCTTTTTCGCCGTTTCTTCCATCTCTCCTTTGAAGTATTCGGTTGCAAGGAAATCATAATTAGAAGATGAAGAGCATCTGCTGAATATATTGCTGCTTTCTGGCCTTTACGTTCTTTCTTGTGTACCATAAGATCGCGACCGAAAGTCTTTCACGGTCTAAGAAACAAGCCCAGTTCTAGTTCAACTCTGCTCCTATTGACTCACTTACATTCAGAGCTAGAAAGAAAGAAACCTTCCTAGAAAGAATATGTGTAACCACTTGTAACCGGCCAACATATAATGTGTTTATATATTAAATTTGTTAACGTTGGAGCACAGATTTTTATACAAGGCTGAAGTCACCAAATGTTTACACATTAAACAAATATACATCATAATCTAATTCCATAAACCTCATCTGGCCACAGGCTTATCTTAAGACTACTGGGAGCAAGAAACACAGTATAAAATCTTTATAGTATAAGAATTTCAAATCCCAAAGCTTCTGGTTTGAAGTTAAGTTAGAACTATACATCCTTCCTCATTCCTACCTTGGTAATTATAATTAATCGAGCTTATACCAAGAATCTGTGAGAATACATAATCATCATAATTATGCTGCCAGTTAGCAGTGGTAAAATAATAGGACATGCTAACTAAAAGAAAAGGGTGTACAATGATTGGAGCCCGATTAATTAGGGTTTACTCTCCAATCAGAAATGTTGGAGTTTCAAAACTGCTTTGGACTAAAGTTTAAGTTACTTCTTGAGATTATCTTTCTAATTAAATAGGCGTAAGATCTGGGCTAAGTTAGTGGTAACCTGTCAGTGTCACTTCTCAGCAGTATTAGTATATAGTAGAATCTAATTTTAGCGTAGCACTCATTCCTATTTATGTTATTTTCATTACTCTCGATGAGCACCTTCTCTGCATGAATATTTATTTTATTATCTAAATCATAATCTATTATAGTCGTACAAAAAATTAATATGGAGAGTTTGGATGCACAAACTTGGCCCATTATTGCATTAAGTTACAGGACCAAGGACAATGCTGACGACTGGAAGCAAACAGAAAAGGAACACAATAATTAATTGTACCTGAAAACCTTTATATTCATAGTATTAACGTAATTTCATGTGATGCTGTAAGGTAATGGTTTGTAAGGTTAAATGTAGACCAGAGAGATTCACTGTAACTTGGAGCTTATGAAAAAAACTAAAAAATAAAATACCATTTCTAGAACAAAAAGCTTTGCAGCTTCAGTTGCCTGCATTTTAGAATTGAGACTAGCATAGCTAGCTACAGTTTTACAGTCTTATTCAGTTCATGGAGGAACTTTCCAGGTCAGGTAAGTAAGCGAGACTTCTTGTTGAAATCGTAGCCTTTGTTATGCAGTGATTGTTAAGTAGGCTTAAAAACATGCAAAGATCATCATGGCTTTGGCTTAGTGTATTTTGTCCACCGTGTACTAAGTTACACAAATGAAGTTTGAAGTCGGTTGGTTATACCGTAATATACTACAGAAGCAATGCAATAAACGATCATACCATTATACCCTTGGAAGAGCAGAATCAACCCCTACCTCCTTACAAATTCTACGCCTAGGTACCTTCGTTTGGCTTTGTGCAGTATAAATAATAGAAAAAAAATTATGTCACGACTAAATTGATGTTAAAAAAATTAATTTCAATCTCCAGAAGAACAAGGATGCGCTATAGACTACACCTACATTGCATGATGTCTGCCTGAGGTTATTTACGGAGTGAAAAATATTGTTACGCAGGGATATAGAGGAATAAATGTATAAGAATGAAATGATAGTCATGCTGGGGTGTGCATTCTATCTTTTATCCAGCACGAAGAATTGAAGTATCATGAAAATAAGATCAATTCTGCTGTTGAATCCAAACTGATGAAGAATATAATCATTATTTCTTTTCTTGTCCGGTGATGCAGATACAAGTTACACGGACTGACTGATAATGTATAATACTTTCCTATTTCTTTTCTTCTTAATTTAGAATAAATATTTACAACCTTAGGGAATGATTAGATCCTTCGTGGTAACTACGAGACCCTTGATTTGATCTCCCTCGGGGTACAGCAAAGACTAACCTTATCTAGTTAGTATGCGCGATGGTAATGGTGCTGGTGGAGCACATACATAGACAAAGTATCGCTAGGATAAGTGATATTTTGTCTGCTATGGGTGGAGCAGATAAATACAAAATCATCCATCTTATAAGCTAAGTGCTTACTGTACTGGTTCCCATTGTGTTCCTTATTGTACCTTGAAAAAAAGTCAGGATTAAACTTATAAATTCACCTTTTTTTTAAGCAAAACGTAAAATAATGAGGAATGAAGGTAGCAAGAATTTAACACCAACAAACAATGCAATGGATTATTTATAATTCGCTGAGATGTAAACTTTTCTCGACCGTTTTAAAAAAAAATGCCTAAAATATGGGGACTTTCACATTTCAAACAATTAAAGCTCTAAGTAAGCATATATCATGTAGTAACAAGAGGATTGTACATTTTTTTAACGTGAAACTAGGAACATCTTTAAGAAAAACTCAAAATAAGTCTGCACAAATTCAGTTTCATTTATAAAACAAAATCGAAAGTTAAAAATCGACAACGGTCAACGGTACGGTACATGCGATATTCGTTAGGCGTTCTGATTTATTTATATTATTTTTTATTGTATCTCTTATTAATTATTTATCATATAGAGCGTTATTTACTGACTTGTTAGGCATACACGTACTTTAAGGAACAATTATTGTCGGCATAATAATGATTCGTCCTGATCAAATAGCCATCTTATCGCTGCATAGAAATTCAAATAAAAGCTTTACCTTCAGCCCCATCCTATTATTACTCTGTCGAAGTTTTTATAAACCCGAAGTGAGTAAGAGATGATGATAAACCGAATGATTATATCTTTCTATTCTTTTCAAATCTACAAGTCATCTGTCGGCGAATTGACACTCTGTGAGGATGATTTTTATGCCATGCAAGTTTAGAGTTAGGATAATGAAATGAGGGATTGCTTCAAGTACTGAAGGCAAGATCCTGGCTAATGCTTCAGTACTTTTATCATCGAGAAATATTATAAGAATTAAACATTGTTAAAGATTGATTTGGATGTTGAAGAGGACAGTCACGTTTTACTTGTTGGTCGTGTTCTGAGTCCGAACCAATTTCGAATTTGGAAATGGAAACTGGATTGACGGGTTGTTCGAGGGAAAAATTGGTTTAACGCACAATTGCATGGAATCTCTCAACATCCTGCCTTACTGACTTATTGAGCCAAATAAGCTCGACAATAATTTAGCGTGCCTTGTATTGTAAGAACGTAACATGGTTTTAATCACTGAGCTTACAGCAAGGTTGTATTGCACTCTATTAAAAGCTCTCATATTAAAACGCTTTGGATCCGGATTAGTGAAATTACAACTAAATGAACCTTCGCAAGATCCTGGCTAATGAAGCTCTAAGTACTACTAACCTTCCATGCTATCTTATATGCAGTACCTTCAAGAATATCAACGAAATGAGCAGTTATCTTTTATGAACTCTTGTCCTTTATAATTCTATTAATTCTAGTTATTAACGCATACCCTTAAGCGTTACCCTTTTTAAAGTGCACCGTATTAAAATACAAGTCCGAATCCGAACCTGTTCTCCGAAGATGGTGAAATCCAAGCACTACATGAATTATATTATAGCTTTTAATGGTTAGCGTGTAAAAAGTAAGCCAAATGTGCACCAGCCAAAAGGACCAGTGCAGTGCAAAGCTTTGTACGTCTTAAAACGAAACTAACAGTGATATCGACGTGAATACATAGTTAGGCATAAATGGGTACTCGAAGGGTACTTATCCAAACTTCATAAGTAAGTAGACACCACCGTTACCCATTAACTCTCTTCCTGAAAAGAAGTTTTTCGGAGATATTTATCATTGACAAAACTTTAGAAATGCATACGTCTGACTATTGCCCAGGACGCTATGCCTGTGCCTTGAAAAAACCTGCTTTAAGTTTTACTTTTTTTTCGATATTGGGATTGAGAATTGGGATAGGGTGTAATATGAGGCAGGGAGGTAGGGTAAGGTCAAGTTAAATGCGTTTGTAAAATATTGTACGAGTTTTTAAGAAGACGACAACGTGTAACAAGAAATTGCTAAAGACGAAACAAACCATTTTGAGTAAGAGTGATGAATATACGACGAAAGAACCAAGGGAGTCTCCCTTGAGCCCTTAAAGTTCTCTAAATTTTAAATCTTGTCCATGCTTCAGCTTTCTTACAGATCTATTTATCTTCTATTCAACCTGCAGGATACCAAAACAAGGGGCCTTTGCTAACATATTCTTCGGTAAAAACACATTGTAAAAGATAAGCTTGTATATTTACTTGAACAGAATTTTAAGGACTCTCCACAAGACGGCTGGGTAGGGCCTGCGATTGTATTTATTTACAACTTTTAAGGATTATCTTTCAACTCCTTATATTCAGTAGATTCATTTTATTATTCATCTAAATTACTTTTTGTGGGATATCGTTGTTAAATTCATTTTAGTTAATTGTTCACCATATATATTTAATTATGGTCTATATTAACAGAATCTTAAAACATTTTCATTGGAAATTGCACGATTTAATCCATCCAACCACATCCTGTCATAATCTACAAAATAATACTGAAATATTATAATTGAATTTACTTTACTAAATTACTGCAGTTTTTTCCATTTCAATTTAAATTAGTTAGCATATCGCATGCACATAGTCAGTTTGAGAGTAAATAGATAAAAATGTTACAATAAACTGGTAGTTTGTCGTAATAAATGTTAGCATTGATGAGAGTTTATAAGGAGGAAATCGGATGGAACTTGTTCTCATTATTAAAGCGATTTATTCAGGCTTGAAGTGATAGCATTCGAACCTGAACCTTTTACACAGCAAATTAGCATTTTCCCATAGGATAGAACAAATATATATAGCTTTTTCACGTATTTTATTGATCTAAATAAAGCGAGAAACGTGAACGATTGCCAATGCCAAGGTTTATCATACAAATAGACCAGAAAACCATAACACACGTAGTCATTTATGTAAATCAAAGTCCTTGATCTAGACATTGTTTCAGGGATCCTTAATTAGAAGCTAGTTGACTCGCTTTTATATTTATTAGATTACAAGTAGCAGGAAACTGATTTCTGTAGGAAATCAATAGTGTGAATGGTATAAATAAACAAAAATGTTATTTGAAACTTCAGACTTCCAGTTAAAATAGCAATCCTACTCTACTTCCTACTAGCAAATAATAAAAGTATTACGAGTCTCGCACAATATCTTCTATCGCTTTCATGGCCGACTTAGCTTATTCGACTAGTCCATAACTTTTAAAAATACTTTCAATAAAAAAGCATATTCCATCTCTAAATCTCTAAAGCAAAATCAGTTATCAATCCATTTAAGTTCACGGACAATACCAAACACAACCCTGCTCGCCGACCTTGATTCCTTTCGATGGGTTACTTTTCTCATAAAACAATATCCTAAATGCAAAAATATACACACTTACCCGACTATTGCTTCCTAAAATAAAAATAGAAAAAGTTATCCAATTTTAACCAATCTATCCCCATAAAACATACATTTATTACTCTCACCCCTGAAGCCATTATCATTAAAAAGACCCAGACCAGACTCAACTTTCACTTCATTACAAAATAACTATAATTCCAACAATAATGCTCTTTAAAATAATAAATCCTTTAATAGCACATACTAAAACCAGCATCCTCCTCTTCTACGTCTACCGTATGTATAGTCGCATGCAAATTTCCAATATGCAATTCTAAAAATTAAACAAAGCCTGTCTAAAAGTACTAAACAAGCGCGTTTCCTACCCTTTACAAGCAGTTAAAAACTGTAAGTACTTTCCATTCAAGGACAAAAATCCAATAAAATAAACTTCATACTTCTTATCACACTTTTACCACCCTTCAACGCGATAATGCTCCTAATTAAATTCCCTGCTAACTGCTAGCATTCACTAGGTTCATTGCATCCGTTTTTGATAAAAATAGGTATTAAAACTTAAAAGTCATACTTTATCACCCAATAAAGCCTCTAATCTACGGTCAATGAAACGCAGTTGGTCGCCATCATGGTACAAATAGCATTAAAGGATATGAAGGGGTGTGGCTTAGCGAGGCTGGGTAAGGCCTGCTTAGCGTATAGAGGATAGGGCCCATCGAGAATTCCACGGGGTACATTAAAAAACTAGGGGGTACAATGCACCCTCGTACCCCCAGTGGTTGCACTACTAATCGTTTCCTAAAAAAAGTTCAATTAAAAATCGTATGCAAAATTGGCAAAAATTTTATGCCGTGACCAGGATTCGAACCTGGGTTATTGCGGCCACAACGCAATGTCCTAACCACTAGACGATCACGGCTGATTGTAACAAAGCCTGATTTTTGCACTACTTCTTCCTACATTCGAAACAAGCAGAGTGGAAAGTAGTCTACTTTTAATTCATTAAAATCCTTATCTTTTGAGGGTTTCTCTACCTTAACTTTAGTAGAAATCGAGCCAGAAAGTAAAGTGAAACTTGATCTACTTATTTCTATAAATTACTTCCAAATCCGCCGTTTATCACTTCATTTTTACTACTCAAACTAAAATGACCAAACCCTGCTCAAAGACGGGCAGAAAAATCCCTTTTAAAATATGAACTAAACTTGGTGACAGAGAGGCTTATTTTTGTACATTTTAGGCATGCATTTTTATTTTTAAACAACGTAGATTTATAAAGAAATGGTCAGGTAGTCGGCTATTCCTTTCCGTCCTTTTATACCATGAATTAAAAGGTAAATTGTATTTTATTTTGGTGTTGCTGTCGACCAGACAAAAGCATATTCATGTCTTTTCCCTTCCCCCATCAAGCTTTATAAATACCGTAGATACTCGAATAGCATCCCGGGACACTAATTAATTTTTTTTGTTTTTACGGGGTCAAATTTAACATACAATTAAATGGGGCTTATCGGGTTTTAATGGTAATTATAAGAGGGGACACTATTCGACTATATACGGTTGATCGCCTGCATCGTTTAAGAATATGAAAGTAAGCTAAAAAAAAGTCTGTAGTTTGGAGAGAAATCAGGCCCGTTCGTTCCGCTGCTAACGTAGTCCATGCAATTGACTAAAAGTTAAGTACCGTATATCCTCGAATACACGCCGGGGCCACTATTCAATTTTTCAGTTTTTTGGGGGTCAAATTTAACATACAATTAAAGGGCTCTTATGGGGGGATTAATAGTAATTAAGGGGGGCCACTATTCGAGAGGGGCCACTATTCGCGGGAGGCCTCTATTCGAGTATATACGGTAGCTTTTATGCAACTTTCCTGGTATTATTTTTCGGATATTTTTCTAAATTGCATGAAGGTAATAAGGACGGGTAATGCATTTTATAGAGATGGTCTAAAGTCTGATAAAAGATGGAAGAAAGTGGTTAGGAAATAAGATAGGGGATTGGTGGACGACGTCTGGTTTCGTATAATTGCATAGGCAAGTGGTAGGTTTCAATCAGGGGAAAAAACTGCTCATGCAATGCATTTGGTTTGGTTGCCGTCCGTATGGTATTATTCCATGGAACATGAACTAAAATAAGACTTTGGCAAACACTTTCAAAAAAACATGAGGCATGAGATGTCTTGTCATTGAAAGGGATAATAAATTCTTATCAAATCCTTTCCTATATCTTCAAACTTGGACATTTTCGAAAATTAATTAATTATGGGAAATGAGACCTTTCTATACTTCGCGTACGGTAGCAACCTCTGGTCCGAAAGAATTCATGAAAATAATAAATCCGCCACCATGAAATCCGTTGCTCTTCTACAAGTAAGTCACTCTTTGGAAAGTTAGAAACAGTTTCATAATTTCAACTATAGACGCAGCCATTTAGCCGGTACTGTACGGCATAATATAATGCATGAGAGCCATGACCATGAATGAGTACAGATTTAGATTAGGCGATGAGCTGCTTGCTACCTATCTAAATTTGCATAGGAAATCGGATACATTTCACGAGGAATGCTTTTGTTTTAGTATCGTTGGTTTTTTTTTGTATCTTGTAATTTTTATGAGGATGCTATTTAAAGATCTAATTACTGGCTTTTTACGACTTTAAGGGCTATCGTTTGGAGTTTGCTAATATGACGCATCGCTGGAGAGGAGCGTCTGCGAACATTCTTCAAGATCCAGAATCTCACGTCTATGGAGTTCTCTGGGAAATCAAGCTGCCTGATTTGGAATATTTAGACAGGTGACCATTTTTTCGTGTAAGCATTTAGCTAAATTGAAAGCATTTGAGTTATAAGATTTCTTCATTGCAGACAAGAAGGAGTTATGGACAATGTTTACAAAAGAATCAACCTTACTGTTCAGACGTTGGATGGAGAGGATATAGACTGCATGGCTTATGAACTTCAATCAGAAACTAGAGACAAGTCTATAAAAAAGTACGGGGATGAATTGAAGCCTTCTTTGAAGTACAAAAATGTAATAATTAGAGGTGCGAAGGAGCACAAGCTACCACAAGAGTACATATCCTTCTTGGAAAACATTCCTGACAATGGCTATAATGCTGAGGTTGACGTTAACATACCAATAAATTAATTATCAGTTTTTGTTAAAGAAGCAAACATGCTTTACCGATTGGATACATTATATGCATTTCTGTATACCAAAAAGCTGCATGATCCAATGTAGAAATAAATCGAACTTTTAAAGCTTTTATACGTCGGGGAATTATTAGCTTTAATATAATAGCTCTTTTTTT